>LPNX010639309.1:0-82347 GCA_001517045.1 Pseudotsuga menziesii
ACAAGTTCACCTCACCTAGTCTAGCTTTCCCATGTGCCTTAAAACACTGAAAAAGCAGGCAATAAAGCAGAAAACGCAGATAGGCACCTAGGAGGCCAAGAATAAAGCAGATTTTATTCCTAATGCTTTCCCAAGTGCTACATGATTCAGATATGGCAAGTTTGACCTCTATGGATAGGCAATTAGCAACTTGCACAAGGTGGGACACATGAACTAGGCAAATAAGACAAAAATAAATGAATTAATGTCTAAGTGGGTAAACTATGGGTTGATTATTATAACACTATGTTGGTGACATAGATATCAATTTTGAAAGAGTTTCTACAAGCCAAACTTCCATTAAACATTAAAATGAAGACCTTGTAGCATTTGAAGAAGAAATAAGATCAACTTCCTCATCACCACTTCAGCTTCATGAAGTTGGTCCAAGCAAGAAGGAAGAAGATGAGGAGGTTCATTTACAAGAGCCTAATTTTCTTGAAGGGTCCTTAAATATTAATTAAAATAATATCCAATAGGCCCTTAGCATACTCCATGACACTCAAGCATTGATATCAAATTCTTGTTGGAGAGCTACTTCCTTGGAGGAGCCATCCTTCCTTGAAGACATGGAGAAGATTCAAAGAGTAATGTGCAACATCAAAGGTAATTTCATGTATTTGGTTTTTGATAGAAAAAATTTCATTGAGATTAGTGAATGGTTACATGAATCCTACTTGAAGAATAATGAAGTTATTCATAAGCTCACAATTCAAAATGAGCAACTTCTTGAAAAGTTGCAAGACACTTGTTTTTCCTCCTATGTTTCATATTGTCAAATGGTAGATTGTTTGGAGGATTCTCACGACATGGTGGATCATGAGAATTGGGGAAATTTGAATGTGCTTGATGTGTTTGAATATGAACTTGAAGAGATCCAAACACTTGATGTGGTGGAAGAGGAGCTTGAATTGTCTCTTGATGAAGGTTATGCAATTTTTAAAGAATCGCATGATTCCTCTACATTGGAAGTAATCTATGACAAAGGTTTCACACTTTAGAAGGAGCTGCATGATACTACCCATATGGATCATTCCCATGATGAAACTTTTGCACTTTTTGATCATTTTGGTGACTTAGTTCATTATCCTACATCCTACCATTCCATGTTTTGCAGCATTAGTCTCAATGAAGTATGGGTGGAAGGGTTCTTTTTTATGGTGCCACATGAGGAGTATGGAACTCCTAGATCTATTTTTTATGATGACATGGTTGGAGAACACTCTTATTCACATATTCAGCAGAATCCTTTGTTACTTTATGATGATGCACATCTACATGGATGCACCTATGATATACATTGGAGTCACTTGAAGACTCATCATTTTTCTTGCTCAACACTTGGTTCATTTGATATTGGAGGAACTTCATCCAACACTAGGGTGAATAGATTTATGATTGGAGAAAAATTTTGTTTCCAGACACATAATTTTTTATATCTTTATGATTATCTCATTCATGGATGTATTGATGAGACTTCTTTGAGCCACTTGAAGTCTTCATGTTTTACTTGCTCTTTATTTGGTTCAGATTTTGGTGGAGGTTCTTCATTCACTTCTCAGATGAAAGAGCACATTGCTGATTATTATTTTGATGCATATTACATTCTTTGGGAGCAGAATTATAGTTTATGGGATCATCACCTATGTCATTGGAGCATATTTGATTGGTCACTTGAAGCTTGTATGCACTTGGCAAATGGTGGTCTACTTACTTGGAGGTATAAGCACTTTCATGATTTTTTGATGAGTCACCTCCTTGATGTACATTTTTATTATTTTGCTATGTACTTTGATGATATATATTATGTACTCATGATGTTTGGAAGAATGCATACAAGAAAATGGAATCTCGGGACTCTCTTTCCTAATGGTATGGGTTGGAGAGACTCTTAATTGTTAGAATGAAATACAAGAAATGGGACCTTGAGATAGTTTTTAGTCCCATTGATTTCAAATTTTTGGGAAAACAAGAAGTATGGGAGATGGATTCCCCACTTAATAAAGTGATTTTAATCATAGTAGTGCAGCAACAAGCATGGTGGTTCCTCTTGAAAATCTTCATTGGAATATGTACATACTGTAGGAAGTTTGTGAAAGGGTTCTCCAAGTTGACTTCTCCATTCACTGATTTGACTAAGAAGGATTGCATATATGTGGTAGTGGATAGATTGACTAAGTTTTCTCATTTATTTTATGTTACATCCTCTTTTATTGCTGCACAAGTGGCTGACCTTTTTTTCAAAGAAATATTCAGATTGCATGGGCTCCCCAAGAGCATTGTGAGTGACAGAGATGGTAGATTCATGAGTGCTTTTTGGCAAGAAATTTTTAGATTGGTGGGAACTCATTTGACTCCAAGTACAAGATACCATCCCCAAACTGATGGAAAAACAAAGAGGGTTAATAAATGGTTGGAAGGGTACCTCTGAAACTATGTGGGAGAACAACAAAAAGCTTGGACAAAATGGCTACACTTGTGTGAGTTTTGATACAACACCAGCTTTCACATGTCAATGGGGATGTCTCCTTTCAGAGAATTATATGTTTATGATGCACTTACATTTGCTGATATGATATTTAGTGATAGTAGAGCTCCAAAATCTAAAGATTGGGTGGAAGAAATCCAAGAAATTTTAAATATTTTAAAAGACAATTTGTAGGTTGCCCAAAATCAACAAAAACAATATGCAGATAAACATAGAGAGGAAAGGAACTTTCAGGTTGATGATTTAGTGTATTTGAGGTTGCAGCCATACAAACAAACATCTCTCAAAAGGAATGGAGTAGAAAAGCTAAATCCAAGATACTATGGGCCCTACAAGGTAATCCAGAAGATTGGAGAAGTAGCATATGAGTTCGAACTTCCGGAAGGGAGTAGAATTCATGATGTATTTCATGTTTCTTGTCTAAAGAAAGCTATTGGTCAGAAAAATGTCATTTCAGATACACTCCCTCCTTTATATGATGAAGGAAAGATCACACTTTTTCCAGAAAAAGTTTTGAAGACAATGGAGAGAAGATTGAGGAGCAGAACAATCAAAGAATACTTGGTGCAATGGAAGGATCTACCAAGTGAAGATGCCACCTGGGAAGAGGAGAATATTTTGCAGCATCCAAATCTGAAATTTCTTGAGGACAAGAAATATTGGATGGGGAGGAATGTAATGCCCCCATTCAAATAATTGCATAGCAAGAAAAATCCATCAATCCTATTAGTTCCCTAGGTTGGGTGGAAACATTGGGAAGTTAATAAGAGAGTTAATAAATGGTGTTTATACATTATAAGGAATAACTATTTATTTAATGGAGTTAATTAAATTAATTCAAGTGAAAAATGAAATGGCTATGGATAATGGAGACACATGGAGACTATGGGGCCCACTCAAGCTAGAATTCCTATGCTAAATGGCATCCTCCTCTCGCAATCTTGAATCTATGGGAAGCCTAATGTTTTTGGATGGATTATAAGGTTAATATACTTGTCCATTTACTTCATAGGTCTAATTTGGGATGAATTTTAACTTACATGGGGAGAGGAAGAGCCAAATGGGAGTTTCATGGACACTTGGCTAGATTCCCCATACATTTATGGCATCTATGACACCAATGATGGAGATTATATGACAGTTATGACACAATTCAGATATGAAGGCTGAAATCTGACATATATGACATGTCAGGCCTGAATATATCATCTTATATGGCACTCATGGGAGTTGGAGAAGGCCAAGAGGCTCCTACTCGAATTTGGGAGAAGAGGGAAGGTGAAGAGAGAGGCAACATGGCATAGCATGAGCAACCACACCAATTCGACTTAGATTTGGTTTATGGATGGATTTGGAACCTTAGAAGACCAATAATTTTTATAAAATTCAGGGATCAGCCATGAGAAGTTCCTTTTGATCATTTGTGAAAATTGTTATTGTGAAGACAGAGAGCTAGTGGATGACTAGTTCATGCCTTAACCAATTTCGAGGGTGAAATATTCCCATCCTAGTTGGTGTTTGGAGAGGCAAATTAGGTCTTTCAAGGAGCTTCAATGGAGTTATAATTTACAGGTGCAAGCTACATCAGCTCGTGGGCATATCAAGTTCAGCTTGTTCTTCCTTTTATCTCAAGTTTTCTCACCATATTTCAGCTCTATGCAGTGAGGCGCACTTGGTGAGCTATTCATCTCTTTGAGGGAGATTATCTTGCTCCAGTATTTTGTATTCTGATGCAAATTATCTGCTGTTTAATTTCAGAAATATCTCAGGTCGAAATTCCAAGAAATATCATGTATTATTGCTCAATAATGAAGAAACAATGTCATTTCCCCACTACCTTGTTGTAAACTCTTGTAATCTTGATGGATTCGAATGAATGTATGAAATATTGATGATTTATGAATGAATGGACTGTAATTAAAGTATATTATGGTTTTCATGTTTAGTAACTGAGAATTTGTGGCCATTGGGTCGAATTTCATAGCAATTGGAGCAAACTACACCTCATTTCTCCAAGGGTCCAAAACTAGTTTTTTATATATGATTGCAAGAAGTGATAACAGTCATGAGAGGTCAATTGGTTATGCATATGAGTCTTTGATAATGTATTATACACATCCCCTACTTCAATTTAATAATTTGAGTGGGTTTCTGCACATTTGGGAAGCCATTTCTACCACTTACCCTCGGGGGATTTGAGCCCAAAATTGCCAGTAAAATCATCTATCTTGTTCAGAATTTAGTACAGACTTGAATAAGTGATTGGAGGGACATAATACATCCCTAAAAATAATAAATAATTTATTATATTATTCATACACCTTCTTTGAATATTTAGGAGCAATTGGGCTGATTCGGAGATCAAGACACTAAAACTAGTCAAGAGTCAAAATTGTGAAAAAATTGGAAAATTGGGCATTTTGGTAAAATTTTTAAAAAGGGACATTACAATATGTGTCCACTCAATGAATTCATTAACCTTGGATAACACCCCACTAAATAAGGCATGGTTAATATGAAGGAAATGTCGATTGAATCAAAAAATAAAAGTCCTTATTCATCCATTGATTGGGTAGATAACCACACCTCAAAGATGAGTGCACATGAAGGTAAGAGTTTTACTTGTGGAGCTAGGGAAGTAATTTTTGTCATCCACGATTTTGTTCCTGTGAATGAGCGTTCATGATTTCTATGTGTGTGAATGTCGTAGTTGGGGGAATGGTGATGTGGGTTCCTTCATGATTTTCTTGTGAATGATCCATTCACGTTTGGGCTTTGTATTCCCGTTGCTTCAATGTTTAGATTGGTCTGTTGTTTTCCCCACAATTTTGTGTGCTGTGGGTTCGTTTAAGTTTGTGGGTTGTTGTGGATTCCCATTGAGTTGTTTTGGCCATGATAGGGCCAAGAATGACTCAAGAATCGAATTCCCCAATCATAGCTGTGAATTGCTTGTTTGCTGCGTGTATGCAGTGGTTGGTCTTGGACTGTGTTGGAGTGGGAATGAAGGCATGGGTTTCTTGATAAACCTGGTATGTTTGGGATCCACACAAGCAGAGCTAAAGGGCTGGATTTCTTCTCCACAAACCCTGAATAGCACTGGAAGGGAAGTCAGGGTTTGAGGGACTGTGTAGCAGAGAAGGGACTGATTTCCTTGTGTTGGGTGTGCGTGGGTGTCCTAGAAGTCAATCTAGTTCTGGTGTAGGTGTCCTTAGCTCTTCAATGAGATCACCATCTTAGCATTCAACTCTTCTCAGCTCCTTGATGGCTTGATAAACCCAACTGTGTTGGCTTGGTTGTGTTTTGTGTGTCCTTGGCTATGTGTAAGCCTGCTTATTCCTTATTCCTTGGGGAATCATGCCCAGCTCGGGGGTGGAAGTGTTGCTGAGAGATTAAGGAGCACGCTGGCCTATGGTTGGGTGGAACGTTTCAGCGACGTAGCTGGTTGCAGGGCAAGTTATTTATAAGATAAGTATTCTTGTCTAATTTACTTATGCAATCATATTTGATGTTTAATGAATGATGATGAACATGTTGAATGCCTGAATGAATGTATGTTTTCTTTCGCTGTGTATGTGAATGACTATGCATCTTAGCATGTTTTATGTTCAAGCATTTCAGTTTTATATATGTTCATGTTCATGGGGGCATTTTTTCCCGGATGGTTAATGGCATGGTAGCATCCTCTTCGCCGGTTGGAGGGTTGGGGACGTTACAGTCACATAGTCCTTGCCTACCATGTTGAAGAACAATATTGTATGGATTTTGGAGGGATACATAGTTCATCCAATATCATTATAAATCATATCCATGTGGTCGATTACAATCATAGTTCTGTACAGGATCCTTAGGTTATGATGGATCATGAGAAGAATTCAAATTTGAATGCTCTTATGAAGAGGAAAGGTGAAGAATATTTTGGTCAAGCATTTGTTGATTTGAAGAAGAATCATGAGAAAGACATATCTATGGGAAAAATAATTGAGGAAATACTATTTGAGGCTACATGTGGTAGTATTTGTTTGTCCAAGGATTGGGTAGACAAACATATACCTAAAATGAAGATTCATGGGTGCACCATGTTTTCTTGCATGGGCGAAGCATGGTTAGACATATAAGTCTTGAAAGAGACACATGATCACATTTTCACTGATCTAGCCAATGGAGGAAGTTATGCATCCATTAGCTTGATGGATGAGTATTACAGAGAGTTGGACCACAGTTATTCACCCCCCACTTCTATTTCAGTCACATCATGTGGGGATGAAAATTGGGTGAAAGGATTTTTCCTGTTGGTGCCATGGGAGAAGCATGAGACTTCCACTCTTCCAGTTGATGGATTGATGGTCAAGCCATGTGGTTTGAAAAGTGCACTAGTAGCAGCTAAATTATTCCCACCTGGATCCATCAACATGAGAGTTTGTTCATACATTAATTAGGTGGCTAGACACATGATTAATTTGTGTGCCCCAGAGGGTAAACATATTGCTTGCATAAATGGTGGTTCCTTAGACACATTAGGAAAAAGAAAAAAAGAAAAAAAAAGAATATATATATATATATATAATTTAGAAGTGACATGAGCATGTATGGATGTTATATAGTTCTCTCAGTATACATGGAGGGACATGGGATAACCAACTATGTCTTCTTAGCAGCAGTAGTGTGAATTCCAGTGCTATCTTGCACATGGATTTTCATACTTTGGATAGGCTCAATATGATTTGGCCCCACATTGAGAAGCTCCATGATTGGTGGGAGGGACTCAAAGATGTTTAGTTTGGCACGAGGAGTGATCAATTTCCATTGTAGTGGTATGAATTTCACTTCCTCGTTTTCATCCTCTATGATGATGAATCTTTATTGTTGTTACTGATGTTTGGGAGGATGCAGTTGAAACATTAGGACCCTGGAATTTCTTGGAATGACAACTTTCCAAAAGTGGCAGTAAAATTTGGATCCTTGTAGAGGAGGCAGTGGGATCCAGACATTTTATTTGGTTATCTTAACTAGGTGAATTTTTTGCGGAATAAGGGTTAGTAATTAAGGGAATGGCTATAATTATACTGGTGTAGTGGAAAAGGTGAACACACTTTGCAGCACCCTAGATGGATTCTGCTTGAGGATAAGCAAACTTGGGAGGGGAGGATTGTAATGTCCCTTCCTCAAAGGACATTGAAAGTGTTGACCTTTTCAAGTGCCCCAGGGTTAAAAATTGAATTAATTAAATTATGCCTAGGGAATTTTGATTATTTAACCCTATGGAGACATGTATGAGAATTAATTTCTTAATTCTGGTTATTGGTATGTATGAATTAATTATTATGAAAACTAATAACATGTGAAAATGAGTTGTCAAGATAGGAGGGTGCATTAGGTAAGCCAACTTTCCTAGAATGAAAAATAACAACTGTAAAAAAATATGGCAAAAACTATCTGTCGTAAAAAAGATGGAAACTGTCAAAAGCAAAGAAAAGCAATGAAGTTTTAAAAGAAGGAAAGTACAAGAAAAGTGGTTAGTCACAAAGAAGGAAACTTTTGATCAAGGAGGGGGCAATTTCCAATTTGGTGAAAGGATGCAAGCAAGGAAACACCATCATTCATAAAGAAGGAAACATTGATCAAGGAGGGCGAAATTTCCACTTTGGGTTGAGTGATGCAAGCATGGAAACATCAACTAAAGGTTTGACTTGCTATTTTCCTCAAGGAGGGCGCATTCATGGATTAGGGTTAAGGTTTGCAAGTGGGTAACTTTCTCAACAGGTGGATGAATTGCTCAACAAGTCACTCAATTCTATAAAAGAAGGCTTCCACTCCATTTCATAGTTTTCGATCATTAATGTTTTTTTGTTGAGTCAATCTAAGCTTCTAGTCTGAGTGATGTGCCTTAGCCACCTTGGGTGATCCGCCCCAAGCCTTCTCACTCTCTTATATCTTCTCTTCCATTCTTCAGTGCTGCCATAGAGAACCAAGGAGAAGCCATTGAATACCAAGTTTGAGCTATTATATCATCCATATATCCATGGAATTCAAGCTCCAGTGAATGAGACTTCACTTATTCTCTCAAGATTGTCATATTGGTGTTGAGTATTGGCTCCAATACACTATTCTTCAGTTTTGGGCACCATTGAGGGAGATCATCTCCTCCAAGTCATTTTTGAGATTCTCATATCCTTTTCATATTATAAACTATGATATACATTAATCATTCTTCTCAATAAATTCTTAATGCCAAATTTTCATGAAAGAGGCCTTCCAATGCTTATTGAATGAGCCTTTTTGTAAGTTTAATGCACTGGTATTGATGTAATGGATATCATAATGATATATGCACTTGCTCATTCTTAGGATATACTGATAAAAATATGATAATAATTATTTTAAGGTCTGATAAAATACAGAGTCGAAATTCATCTTCTTTTGCACACCCATGCTCTTTAGCTAGTTAAAATTAACTAGTTTTATTGTTTTCAATGCTATGAGAGTTTTGTACATCCAATTTTCATTCTGTAGGTTTCTATATGCTATATATTCACCCAAAAACCAAACCCAACTCACAGAATCATAATTCATGGAGTTCGTACAATGTTTTAGTGGCCTCCTCTGCGCAGACAATCTCTGGGCCAAATTTCTAGTTTTCACCCAAACACCTTCAAATTATTTCAAATTGTTCCAGAACTGTCTAAAACCTGTTCAAATGATATTGTTTCCTAATAAGTGACTGAAAACTCACCTAATACTTCCATAATTCTTGGTTTCTTGGAATTGACTGTTCAATCTCTGTTTGCACCACTTGGGACACCTAGAAGCCTGGGAGTAGAATTCAGCATAGTTGATGATTGAAGCCTAAAAGGGTCCAACATCCAAGTTCTTAAGGATATGAAATTTCAGTCTCCAAACCTATCCTTTGGTTTCTTCCATTAATCCTCTTCCACTCTCAGTTTTTTGTCATTACTGCCTATGTATTTCATTATCAAAGAAAGTGCTCAATTAGCTTGTAAATTTGTATTCATATTTTAATAATATCAACAGTAAGAGATAATATTATGATTTAATTCATATCATGGATATTACAATTCCAAACCTATCACTTTGACATGTAAGAAACAATAATCTATTTTTCTTTCTTCGGTATAAGCAGAGTATCAAGCCACAATTTTTGCAAGTCAATAATCCATATGGCCTCAATATATCCTTTTAGAGCTTTGATTCCAACAACAACATTTGGATACCCTATGGTGTGACAATAAAAGTTACAACAAGCTCATCAAACATCTATTTCAACATCAACACAACAAACACATTGAACTACATGTGCACTTCATCATAAAGCTTATTCATGATCAAATTCTCTAAGTTCTCTTTTTCCTTTCAAATGATCAAGTTGCACACATCTTCACATAGTCTCTGATAGAAGTGAAGTTTTCTAAACTTTGATTTATATTAGGAGTTTAGGAATTGTTGTTAAATGAGGTAGGTTCTAATGCCTCCTTTCTTCTCCTATTGTAAATCTTCCAATCGTATACCAATTGTTTTTAAGGGGAGATGTTAGTAGATTTAGATACTTAAGAGTTAAGATTATGTTGGTCTAATGTGTCTTTAGCTAAAATATGTTTCTTTAGTATGCATTTGTACTTAAAATCATGATATGTTCTAGACATAAATTGATCTTACACTTCATATTCATCTCAAAATGACAATTGGTCCGTAGTTTAACATTAGATTTGTCCATGATCTCTATTTCAAGAGCATGGAAGGTCATTTTCTAAATAGATTTTGAGAAACTCATATGTAAATTCCTTTACCTTTTTCATTAAAATATTTCCTTAAGTATCTATTTGGTCGGGGCCATGGACTATTTCCCAGGGGTTTTAACCACATAAAACATCAATGTATTGATCTATGATTTATTTTTGTGAGCACTTGCTTAAGGTGTTTGACCTGTGTGGTAATACCCTAATTTAGTCGGACATACCAAAGTTCAGAAGCAGGAATTTCAAGAAACAAAAAAACAAAAGGAAAAATTCAACCAAGAGTTTTACAACATTTAGAATTCAATATGAACATGTAGGAAAAGTCATATTAACATCTAATCCTACAAATGATTTTGATTTGAATATTCAGGAGATGTACAAAACAATTAGGAAAGAGAGGAATAAGGTAGAATATATTTTCTAGGACGTTGAAGTAAAGGAAATCAAAAGAGGAATTACAATAGAAAATATGTACAAAAAAGAAGAACAATCCTCTAAGGTTGCCTTGGTTGACACACCTACTGATATAGTCAATTTCCTCTAGCATTTGGTAATTGAATTGATTAATCGTCAACATGATGAATTTAATAAAATAATTAACGGTTAAAGATTGATTAGAGTGGAGAAGCTATTAATTTTGATTCCAAAAATTTGAGGAGATCAAGCACTAATTGCAAAATATAAGAACATGGCCACATCCATTAACAAAATTTTGGATAACTAGCCAACATATTATGCAATGCTTATAGCGGGTTATTAGAAAACAAGATCGCAGATCAATAACAATTATATAATTAAATTATTAAACAAGATGCAAATATTAAACACATTACAAAAGAGAGACAGATATAATGTGGTTCACCCAATATGGGCTACATCCACATAGAAATTTCCAATCCTTTATTATTATTCCATCTAGCAAAATGAATGGATACAACCTACAGCAACCCCGCTACACTTCCTCTTCACACTCACAGTTTCTCTCACACAATCACAGAGATTGTTTACAATGCTACAATACAATGCAATGCCCAGTCGTGTTACAATGCCTTCATTTTATAAATGGAATACCCTGGGAAAATACCACAAGTTTCCCAAATATCATGGGACCGTAAATCACCCATTATTGACTAAGTCATGACTCTAAAATTACAACATTTTACAAGGAATTGTTTCCTAAATTTTTGCTATGGGGGCATGCCCCCGAACCCCCTCCAGATGGGGTTCCCAAACCAGTCCTCCCCTAGACCCCCCTAGTGACTATAATGGGGGGGAAATCCCCCCCACACCCCCCATTAGGTGCAAGGATCCAAACAAGGCTGAAATAACATCTCTGAATTAGGAATAACAAGCTCCACAATCAACAATCTCCCACTTGGAGACTGATCGCAACAACTCCACTGCTATTGCACTTGCTGGACTATGATCTAAACCTTGGGCCTGGGAAATTTCTCATATTCACCTTCATGCCTGAAGGCCTACAGAAACCGAGCAAGAACTCAATTTCTCTCTGGTTACTACCTTTGTCAACATGTCTGCATAATTCTGGCTAGTATGTATCTTATCTAACTTTAACAGTTCATCTTCCAGAACAGATTTATGAAATGGTACTTGAGTTGTATATGTTTAGTGTTCAAATGAAAGGTTGAGTTCTTTGAAATATGAATGGAACTATAGATGTCACTGTGCAACCTATTATTCTCCTGCTTCTTCCACAATTCCTCCATGAACCTATGTAACCAAATCATCTCTTTACTAGCCTCTGTAGCAACAACATACTCTACTTCCATTGTTGAAAGTGCAACAACCTTTTGCATTTTAGAAATACAACTTATTATTGTTCCACCCAAGGCAAAGACATACCATGTGGTGCTCCTCCTGTTGTGTTTATCACCATCCATATATGCGTCAACATATCCTTGTAAAACAATGTCTGAACCTCCAAAACATAATGCATGAGAAGTGGTACCTCTCAAATACCTGAGAATCCATTGTACCGCCTTCCAATGCTCTTTACTTGGATTGTTCATATGCCTACTCACAACTCCCACTACATGTGCAATATATGGTCTTGTGCACACCATGGCATACATCAAGTTTCCAACTGCTTATGAATAGGGAACCTTGGACATGTATTATATCTCTTCCTTTGTCTTGGGATTCATCTCCTTACTTAATTTGAAAAGGTTGACCAAAAGTGTACTAACTGGTTTTTCATTCTGCATTCTAAACCTCTCCAATGCCTATTCTATGTACTCACCTTGAGACAATGTCAATTTGTGATTTTTCCCCTCTTGTTATTCTCATACCAACGATTTTCTTTGAAGCACCCAAATCTTTCATCGCAACTAATTTATCTAGTTTTCTTTTAAGAACATGTAAATCCTACATGTTAGACCCTGCAACAAGCATGTCATCCACATACAATAACAAGATAATATATCTTCCATATCTAGCCTCTTGAAATAAACACAATGGTCAGAATGACATCTACTATAACCCTGTTCTGTCATAAACTTATCAAATTTTAAATACCAGTGCCTTGGGGCTTGTTTCAAGCCATACAATCTCTTCTTCAACCTGCAGACCAAAATCTCCTTCCCTTTAACCCCATACCCCTGTAGCTGCTGCATATAAAACTCCTCTTCCAATCCCCATGGAGAAAGGTTGTTTTTACATCTAACTATTCAAGATGCAAATATTCTACCACCACTAGACTTAAAATAGTCCTAATTGAAGTCCTTTTAACAACAGGAGAAAATATTTCATCAAAGTCTATACCTTTCTTTTGTGCAAACCCCTTTATAACAAGTCTATCCTCGTACCGCTTCTTGCCTCTATCTTCTTCCTTCAACTTGTAAACCCATTTATTCTACAATGCTCTTTTTTCTATAGGAAACTCAACAAAATCCCAAGTCTGGTTTCTTACCAATGAGTCCATCTCCTCATTCATCCCTTGCTCCCACTTCTTTTTAGTTTCTACCTACATTGCCTCTTCATAACATTCTAGTTAACCAGAATCAGTTATTAATAAATAATATAGTGAAGGAGAGAATCGTTCAAGGGGTATACTTAACCTGGTAGATATTCTTACTTTTGTAGGAGTTTGAGGTACTTGTTGTTGCTCTTGATTTTCTGGTGCCTTTGGAACATCATTTTATTTAGCACTATGTACTATGTGTTTTCTTTTTCCTCTTTCTTTCCCTACAACTGATATTTGTACATAACCTTTTCATTGAATACTACATCTCTACTCCTAATGATTTTTTGATTTCATAATCCCATATGCTATAACCAAAATCATCAACCACGTATCCAATAAAGGTACATTTCTTGGATTTAGCCTCAGGATTTTTTCTATTTTCTTTATCAATATGGACAAATTCTTCACAACCAAAATTTTTCAAAAACAAGTAGTTTAAATTTTTACCTGTCCATGCCTCCTCTGAAATTACACCATCCAAATTTCTTGAAGGCCCTCTATTTATTAAATAAACAACAGTAGCTACAACATCAGCCCAAAACTATAAGGGCAACCCTGCATGCAAGCTCATACACCTTGCACGCTCCATGATCGTTCTATTCATCCTTTCTGACACACCATTTTCTTGTGGTGTTCTTGGGACTGTCTTCTCTTTGTGAATCCCATTGTATGAACAGTAACTATCAAACTCATTGCTGCAATATTCACCTCCATTATCAAATATGAGCATTTCAACTTTTTTCCTGTCTCATTCTCAGCCAAAGCTTTCCACCTCTTAAAAGTAGCAAACACATCATATTTTTGTCTAATGCAATAAACCCAAGTTTTTCTAGTTGCATCATCAATAAAAGTAACATAATAACGAGAGCCAGCAAGAGATTGTACCTAATCTAGTCCCCATACATCTGTATCCACAAGCTCTAACTTTTCACTCTTCTTTTGTTTCCCAACCCTGAGAAATCTAACTCTCTTTTGTTTTCCATAAACACAGTTCGCACATAATTCCAAACTTACCTGCTTCAGATTGGAAGCAATTTCCTTGAGTGGAGAATCAACATCCCCTTCTCACTCGTGTGTCAAAGCCTATGATGCCACAATGCTACACATATTTCTATGGAAGCTATAGAGATAGAATAATCAGTATTATGAGGACATAAATAAAACACACCTATCCTATCTCCTTTTTCTATTACCAGTGCTCCTTTAGTGATCTTCCACCACGTTTTTCCAAACGTAGACAAACAACCGCTATCTCCCAACTACCCTGTTGAAATCATATTTCTTTTCATAGCATGAATATGTCTTACATATTTTAGCATCCATTCATTTCCATTATTTAACGTAATCTGTACCTTAACCATTCCAACAATTTTACATGGTTCATCATCCCTTAATAAAACATGTCCAAAATCACCTAGAACATAATCATGAAAGAATTTCCTATGGGGTGTAGCATGACATGAAGCCCCTAAATCTACTGCCCATTAATCACTAGTATTATCTAATGCAAGAATCAAAGCATCTTGTAACACATCACTTGCTACATTTTCTTCCTGGGTAGTCTCCTGCTTCCCGTCTCCTTTCTTCTTTGGAGCTCTGGAGTCTTTTTTTAGATGTCCTTTATTACCATAGTTCCAACACTCTATCTTTCCAAATTTGGACTTGGATATGCCCTTTCTAGACTCGGTGTGATTACTTAGGCTCCTTCCTCTCTCCTTTTGTCTTCCCTTGCTCTCCATGGTCAACGCATTACCTGATGTCTCATCTGTGATTTTTCTTCACATTTCCTTGCTAAGAATAACACCAACAACATCATCAAATTTAAGAGTGTTTGAACCAAGGACAGAGTTACTTATAGCCATGACCAAGCTATTCCAACGTTTTGGCAATGAGCACAAGATTAGAAGAGCCCTAACCTCATCATCAATGTTCACTTTTACATAACTTAGTTGACTAGTAAGTGTATTAAATTCATTTAAATGGTCAGCAATAGATCCACCTTCTAACATCTTCATATTAAATAAACACTTCATTAAAAATACCTTGTTGGAAGCCGAGGGTTTTTAATATAACTTAGTGAATGCACTCATCAGATCCTCTGCTGTTTTTTCTTTTGAGATATTGAAAGCCATCGACGAAGCCAGGCACAACTATATTGTTCCCAGTTCCTTTTTGTCAAGAACCTCCCATTATTCATCCTTCATAGTCGCTAGTTGTTTTGTTTTTCTACCTAACAATAGGTATAGATCCTTCTGGTACAGATAGTGCTCCATTTGTGTCTTCCATAACTCGTAGTTTTTTCTATTAAATTTCTCGACACTAAACTTTCCTTCTTCTGCCATTGCTCCCACTCGAACCATGAACCCTTCTTTCCTGTGAGTTTACCAGTCAAACAGATCTTTTGGATCTGATACCAATTGTTAGAAGAACATGATCTAGAGCAATAACAATTATATAATTAAATTATTAAACAAGATACAAATCTTAAACACATTATAAGAGAGACGTAGATATAATGTGGTTCACCCAAGAGGGGCTATGTCCACATAGAAATTTGCAGTCCTTTACTATTATACCATCCAACAAAATGAAAGGATATAACCTGCAACAATCCCACTACACTTCCTCTTCACACTCTCACAGTCTCTCTCACACAATCACAGAGATTGTTTACAATGCTACAATATAATACAATGCATAGTGGTATTACAATGCCTTCCTTTTATAAAGGGAACCCCATGGGAAAATACCATGGGTTTCCCAAATACCATGGGACTATAAATCACCCATTATTGACCAAGTCATGACTCTGATATTACAACATTTTACAAGGAAATGTTCCTAATTTTTTTGCTACAGGGGCATTCCCCCCTAACCCTCACTAAGGGGGGCTCTCAAACCAGTCGTTGCCCCACCTAGACCCCCCTGATGACTATAGTGGGTGGGAAATACCCCCCATGCCTCCCGTAAGGTGTTAGGATCCAAACATGACTGAAATAACATCTCTAAATTAGGAAGATTAGGCTCCATAACCAACACAGGTTGAAAATCGCATGGTATTTAGTTTTGGAACTAGACAATTGGAGGAATGCTAGGGAAGATGCAAGAAGTTGGGATTCTTTGGGTCCCCAACTTAGCCAAGAAACAAATGTGGAAGCATATTTACAAGAACATGAAAGAGAATGTTCTACAAGGGAAATTTTTCACAATGAACACCTAGAAGGCAATATCCCTCATATGAGACACTCATTAGCAATTTTGTCTTCTACATGAAGTGATTAATCCTTGTTTAAATTGCATGTTTCTTCCCTTTAAGGGCATATGATCTATCTGGTGGAAATGAAATGAATCAACATAGCAACATACCAAGCACTTGAAGAATGGTGCAACTTTTAGGATTACTTGAAGCAAATTTCTCCCAATATAAACAATTTGTTCATTGATGTGGCCATAAAAGCACCTCAAATGATTCCAAAAGAGTCACCTCCACCCCCTCCTTGAGTGATATTTTCCTTCTTTAATTGTAGTCCATTTGTGAACAAGACCTCAACCACAACTAAGACCACATAGACCAAAAACATTCAAATTGACACATTTTTAATGAATTGTAATATATCTTTTGTATATTTTTGGAATCCCATTTCCTCCCTTCTTCGAGATGAAGAAGACTTTCAAGTTGGGGAAGATGTTGGAGGAGACTAATCAACTAGTTGACTAATGCACTAGAGTAATGATAAGAATAAGTCTAATAGAAAGTATAGTTGACTAGAAATTAAATTCATTTTGGCGACCATGGTAATTGTGGTAGTTTTAACTACCTCCATCTTTTATGTAATATAAATAGACATGAGTTTGACATTGTAATAGTTGGTTAAGAGAGATATGATGATAGTGGTCCAAGGTGTTAGAGGAGACTGGTCAACTAGTTGGCTAATGCACTAGAGCAATGCAAAAGATTAAATCTACTGGAAAGTATAGTTGACTAGAAATTCAAGTCATTTTATCGACCATGGTAATTATGGTAGTTTTAACTACCTCCATCTTTTATGTAATATAAATAGACACGAGTTTGACATTGTAATAGTTGGTTAAGAGAGATATGATGATAGTGGTCCAAGGTGTTGGAGGAGACTAATCAACTAGTTGACTAATGCACTAGAGCAATGCAAAAGAATAAATATACTAAAAAGTATAGTTGACTAGAAATTAAAGTCATTTTTGTTGACCATGGTAATTATGGTAGTTTTAATTACCTCCATCTTTTATGTAATATAAATAGACATGAGTATAGTAGGTTAATAGAGATATAATGATAAAAACCAATAGTTATTGGTTCTAGATTTACTTCTTTTTATTTTTTTTCTTCATTTTATGTGTGCATACTTGTATAATAATTTTATTATTTGGATATATGTTATAATGTTGCACTATAAATAACTAGACTAACTTTGTAATTCCTTATATTACAACACCAAAAAGCAATAAAATATATATATATATATATATATATATATATATATATATTCATTCCAAGAAAAAACTTGTGGAGAAACTTAATAAATGCGAATTATAAATTGTTTATCTTCCAAATCAACGTATCATAGATCACGACTACTTCCATTTAGATTTGCTTTAAGAAATTTGTATTTACAGTTATGACTGCTTTGAAATTATGCTCCATTAAGCAAATCCCATCAAACCAACCAGATTCAGAATTCGGATGGGCGCGCCCAGCTTTTTCAATCTCTTCTGTCGGTGCCAAAGATTTGTACGGTTCCTCCCACTTTCTATGTTTACAAGAATTGTACTGTAAATCCCACTCTATAAAGTTTAAAGAACTCTAATCTGATGTTAAAAGTGGGGTATTCCGCTTCCGATTGAATATATATAGAAGTGGGGTATTCGTTTTGATTAATTTACATTAGTGCACTACACTTTTTTATTAATTTCATGTTACTGCCATACGTTTAAAGAGCTCGAAGTCACAGATCAAATAATGCTTCTCATTGAATATATTGAAGTGCGGTATTCTTTTTTATTAATTCAATGATGGTGCGGTATTCTCTTTTATTATTTCAACGGAAATGCTGAACTTTGAAACCAGTTGACGTTCCCCTTTCGGCTGCAGACTTCCGTAGTCAGAGTGGCAAATAATATTTAGTATGTTGCATAGCATTTAATGCTGTTGTAGCAGGCTTGATGATCATTGGATCTTGAGCTGTTTGAGATCCAACTATCATCAAACCTGCTGCAGCTGCATTAAATGCTATGCAGCATGCTAAATATTGCTTACCACAGTGACAAATAATATTTAACATACTGCAGAGCACCTATTGATTAGACTTAGACATTTGCCCATTTCTATTGGACACCTCTCTACAAATATTTACTACATAGATCTAGAAGAAAATGGATTAATAAGAGAAATACACCCACATATTAGAAATCTCACCAGTTTGTCGTTATTGCTTGCTTTAGAAACCAATTCTTTCAAAAGGGGAGTTCCATCTTCACTTAAAAGGCTTCAAAAAGTTAGAGAGGTTATATGGTAAGAGCAACTTTTTAGAAAGAAACATCCTATTGAAATTGAGCAACCCAAATGATTAGGGCTCTTTTCATTTGTGGAAAATCATCTTTTTGGAAGTATTCTTAATTATATTGCCCACCTTTAATAGTTGAGATATTTAGATTTTAATCAAAATAAATGATCACGTAATATACCTACAAATCTAGGACAATGTATGAACTTATTAGAACTAGATTTATCAAACAATTTGCTTAGTGGGTCCATATCTCGCGAGGTAGCAAAAATTGTAAATTTAGCTTTGTCTTTCAATCTTTTCAAACAATTTGTTGCATGTTCCTTAGGATTTGGGCATGCTAATCCACGTGAGTATCACATTTCTTCATGGTATCCTTCTCCCAAGACAAATTCCATCTTCCTTGTCTCACCGCACCACTTATAACACTATATATCACTATGAACTAGTTAGCTAGCCACTTTCATTAGAGTTGTGCTACAAAGCACCCCATTGACAGAACTCTATATGTCTCTTAATTAATTGAGTAGCAATGTTTCTCCCTTCCTCATCAATTTTATGAAGCTTCAATTCGTCTTATTTGGGGGTAAGTAGCTCAAGGAGAATAGTGCTAATGAAATCAAGTAGAATAATGTAGCTTCAAGAACTTTTGTTAGGATCGAATCAACTGTTTAGCGATAGTATCACAAGATTACCATTCTTTATATGCTTACTAATTTTCCAATTTGGGCTTAAGAGAATCCTATAATAATATCTAGGGAGGTTTTTCCTTTTCTATAGGTTGCATCTCTACAAAAAAGTACTCCATAGGCTTGGGAATAAATGGATTAACAGGACAATGTTAGTTTTATCTTATTACTGAGAGGGAGGGGGTGATTAGTAATAGTGCATATATGTATGTTATTTCACTTAAACAATTTTTCACCAATTAAAACTTTTCGGCATCAACAATAAAAAATACAACAACACACAAATGTCTAAGAGTATATATATATATATATATATATATATGATTGATTACATTAGTGGGAGAATGCAATTTCCAAACATGAGCACCCACTCATTTCAGGTGTTGACCTAATCCTCAAGTACAATCTATGGGTTCCTAGCACCGACCTGCAACAACTTCATTCAATGAGAGAACCAACTCACGAACTTCAGGCATCAACCTGAACATATATTTTCCTTAATACACAAACTATGAATTGTGGCAATCAAGCAATGAACTGTGGATAATTGTGCTCTGTAGTTGTGGAAGCACCAACTTTCGAATTATATTATCTAGTACCAATTGGAAGGAGGCTCCAACCCCCTGGGTTTTATCTACTACAACACTGTAATTATATTTACCAACTGTAACTGGAAGGAGGCTCCAACCCCCTGGGTTTTATCTGCTACAACACCCTAATTATATTTACCAGCTACAACTCGAAGAAGGCTCCAACCCCCTAGGTTTTATCTGCTCCAACAGGAAGGATGCTATAATACCCTGATCATATTTTCCATCACCAATTGGAAGGAGGACTCAACCCCCTACTCCTTGCCCCATCTAACCTCCCTGATAAGAAATAAGAATGTATTGAATAACTGGAAATACAAAATACCTTATCTTTGATGAGATTCTTCACCAATCCGCAACTGTTGTAACTTGTTGATCTGCATATCAATATCTACGACTGAACAGACAGATGAAAAAACTTCGATGTGTGAAAATCACTCTGATATGCTTCTCTTATGTGGTTATGTGATTTACGTCTTTGTACTGAACACAAGTCTTCACTAAGTCACTTATGTTATTATGTGGTTTGCGTCTTTCACTGAGTAAAAATATTGCACATCCAAAATACAGGTATCCTCTTTATCTAGCACATTTTTTTGTATTCAACATTTGTTGCTTTCTGCACTTCAGTTTTGTTGTGTAAAATCTATTTTTGCGATCAACAAGCCATTGATACCCCCAAATATTTATGAATCTTGTCTAACCAAATTATCTCAGATCTTCATTCTTCATAAGCCTACTTCACCACATCCATCTCTTGCTTATTTATAGTCTTGTTGGCTCAAGAGATGTGTCCATATGGTGAAGTTTCTTAATCTTGGATAACACCCCACTTGTTTGCATTTTCTTCAAATTATGATTTGTGTCGGTGTGTCACTTATTGCAATTCATCTTTGTGAGATATGGCACAAATATGCCAACGTCCTTGTGGGAATTTTTCACATAGTTTGATGACTCATATTTTTCTTCACAAACCTCTATACCACATACCATTTTCTTTGTGGGACTATTACACACAATTTTATGTTTCGTTTTCTTCATTCATAAGTCTCACAAATGGCATTTGCGCATATTTTCCATTTTCAATGTTATTCTTTATGAATTATTATTTGGACACTCGTGACCACTTTCGTAGTGGGATCTTTAGTCTCATGGGACTTCCACATTCTTCCATATGTATTTCTTCAAGATGGTCGTGTGTAAGGAACTCCATTACAATTTGTTCAACAATCTCCTTAACATTCTCCTTTGCCTTCGATCATGTTCATCATTCCTTTGACATCAATTCAATGCTCTTGAACAATACCTTTGACATCAATTCAATTCCCTTAACTTCAATGACAATTCATGTTCAACAATATCCCCCTTTGTCATTGATGTCAACACCACTTTGGATGATAACATCTGTCACAAGCTCCCCCTAAAGTCGAGATCTTCTTTTTTGCATCAAAGGATCCCTTTGTGATCATGATCTTGCTTCTATTGCAGATATATATTCCAACTTATTTCATTCTATCACTGCTCCCCTATCATTTGGATTTCTCTTTCTCTTTCTCTTTCTCTCCCTCTGTCATTGGGATTTATCCTTCTCTTTCTCTCCCCATTTGACATCAATGGCAAAGGGAATCTCTTCTTTGTTGAGTCCCCCTGGATTTGTGCTCACTTCCTCTTGTTTTTCTTGCTTCTAATGTGCCAAATTGCAGATAACTCATTTCTACATCAGATACATAGAACTGTCTGTCCCACCTCATCACCATTGTCTGTGTCTTATTTAATGTAGCCTGTGAGTGATATTCTCTTGGATTTCAGACACGATACCTATGATGAATGTTAATAAATTAACATGTTTTCACACATATTTCCAACCTTTCGCATGCATAATAACACCAACAACTTGGTCCACATGGTGTGTCTGTATTGAAACTTTATTCTGACATCATTCCTTTAAATCATATTTCTGTCCTTCATCGACCCATGCATTAAATTTTGGCATCGTCATGATATTCCTTGGATTGCACAATACATGAATTCATCAACTCTGACATCCCTTAAATTGATGTCTGAGTGCATGAAACGTTATTTCCCAATTCTATAACTTGGAAGTGTTTTCACTTAGCTCACCACCCTGGTTCATACTCTATCGATCCTTGCACTGGCATTTGCAACTTGATTTTTCATTTTGCAGGTCATGTTTCCTTTGTCTCCGTCTTGTCTTTCTATCAAAGGTTAAACAATTACCTTGAAATCCTTTGTTTGGTGGTCTAGTCACAACAGGCGTATTTGTGATTGGATATGCGTACCTGGAAAAACCAAGTATTTGAATCCAATTTTACGTCATGGTGCCATCAATCACAATTCAGCAAGAGAAATTTTGCATTGTTGTCCAACTTGAGTAGGTGGGTTAATCTTTTGGAACAACAACAACAACAAATGGTTGAAATTCTGAATCTGACTAGGGTTGAGCATACCTCCTACAATTCTTCATCTTCAACACCAAACCTTCTTCCTTTTCTACAGTCACTAGAGTTTATAGACCCAACTCCAATGGATTTGTACTTGCACCTTTTGCCATTGGATGCTAGCTGTATTGAAGAAGTAGATCTCGAAGTGCCTCTATCACTCATCTTCATCTTCTATTAGCTTCAATTTTGTTCAGCTCTATATCTCTGTTTTTAATTGCCAAACTGTGGCCTAATATAATATGAGCTTTGAAGCTCCAAATTTAGTAATCATGTGTTGAATATAATACAAAAATTTCTTTTTGTGCAGTCCTTATGTATTACTTGTACATGTGTTTCACTTTTATGCATGACAATCCACATTTTGATAATAACAACTACATATTTCAAACTATAAAATGACAATTCTTCAAATGAATTCAATGCACACCAACTTACTACTTTAATCCTTGAGTTTCTGATGTACCTGTTTGGACTCAAGGATATTGCATAACCCCTTTAGGTTAGCAATGTAGACAACAATTGCTTGCTTCTCGAACTGTGTTGTCATTATATTCATCTTTTGTGCACTCCTTAGATATCTTCCTTACCAATATTTTCTTAATAGAACTGTATTGACATTGTTTACATCTTTCATGCGTTGTTGAGATACATTTTTTACCCATGTCTTTGGGTGCATAATTGGCCACTGCTTTTGTGGTGGATTCTCTTCCACATACTTGTTCCAGACAGGATTCTTTTTGTTGTTATTCTTTCATGAAACATTATGAAGCCTGGTGCCCATATCCATCACATACATAGCATCTAATGGTATATATCTTTCTATATGTCCAAAATGATTACATCTCCAACAATCTACAAAACTGAAGCTATTTTTATACATGAAGGAGTTAGCATACATGGGTTTATTATGTTATTCATATATTTTGTGAAATGTAACTCATTTATTAGAACCAAGTTCTCCTTTGTCGCAAATGTCATCACTCACCTTTGTATAACCAATGACTGTTTTTTCCTCTGGAAACCTTTGGCATCATAATATTTCCTCTAGGATTGACAAGCTGTTGTTAAACTTGATTTGAGTATCTAAGTCAATGCATGTTTTATTTTTCCCTTGTATTGCGTGATTTGTCTCAAATTTCAAGTGTGAAATTTTTTACTCTTTTAATGCAATTTGTTTTTGCAGGAATTCATTCATTGATTTTGACTCCTTCCAAGATTTTTCAAGTGCACACTTGTTTTCTTCTAGTTCCTTGATTCTTTCCTTTATGCAAAACATCTCCTCTTCTCTGACCTTCATTTGTTTCTCCATTGCTTCATGTATAACCTTAATTTTCTTGACATATTCTTCTACCTTTTCCAGTTGTTCCTTTAGTGCATTTTTGTATTTCCTTGATATCTTCAAATCTTTGAGTGCAGTGATCAGCTCAGCTTCCCAATCGACTTCAATACTGTCCTCATCTTTAGACCTTGAAATTTCTTCAACACTACTAATTTTTTCTTTCATTTTGGACTTTGACAATGGTGGAGTGATTCCATCATATGAATATTTCCTTTCGACAACCTTCTCCATTTTGATTGGTTCTTTTGCGCTACTTGATTTTTTCTTTTCTTCGGGGTTTGGAGAGGGAAGATGAATTCCATTGTAAGTCCATTTCTTTGTCATTTTTTTGGTATTGGTTGGAGATCCTTTAGCTGAAAACTTTCCTCCTATTGAGTATTCATATTAGATTAGTGCCATGAACCATGTACATCCCTTATACTAACACTATTGTCCTCTTTCTCTAAAACGTTATCATCCTCGGTGTACAAACTTTTCTTCTTCCTTTGAAATTTGTTTTCTCCACAAATCTATTATGTTGATCCTGACTTCTTGTTTCTTGATAGTTTGACTCCTATCCACTATCACTATCTTGGTTTTCTTGATATGTACATTTTCTGACAAAGTATCCAATTATGCCAAATTTTAAAACACTTAAAGGGGAAACTTTCCTTTTTATTTTCCTTGACCTCTTTTCAATTTTCTCACAAATTTAGACTCTTCTTCATGCGACATGTTAGTTATATTATTGCATTAATTCTTGTTGGATTTTGGCTTCCCTGTGGCTTTAAACGCACCTTCCTAGAGACATTCTCAGTTTCTTTTCTCATCTCATACACTGTGACAATCCCATACAGTTCATCCTTGGTCACGTTGTCTAAGTTAGATATGTCTTATAAGAATAAGACTTTTGAATTGAACCATGCAGGAAGGGTTCTCATGATTTTTTGTACAACTGAATTTTCTTCGATTGTTGCTCTGAGTCCTGCTATAGAATTTACTATCTCATCCACTCTGAGAAAGTATGTGGAAACATATTCCTCCTCCTTCATCTTGAGTGTTTCAAATTGTGTTGTGAATGTTTGTAATTTGTACTTCTTGACTTTGTCATCACCTTCATAAATACTTTTTAACTTGTCCTAGACTTCTTTCATTATAGTACATTGCATCACTTTGGTAAAATCGAGATCATATAACCCACACAATATGGTATTCTTTACTTATGCATTTCATATGTATTGTATTACTCATCTGTGGTAGCTTTTGGGAACTCATAACCATCTTCCACTGATTTTCAAACATCCATACCAAGGGACTGGAAATAAACTTCCATTCATTTTTTCCATAAAGCATAATTGGAGCCATCAATATTGGAGCTCAGTTGGTGTACATAACTTCTTGGTTGTCCATATCTACATTGAATCCTTATTCCATATGTTATTCTATTTCTGAAGACAACTTCTCTGATACCAATTGTTGGTTTTATCTTATTATTGAGGTGGAGGGCGGGGGGGGGGAGTGAAGCAGTAATAGCACATAAATGTATATTATTTCACTTCAACATGTTTTCGCTAATTAAAACTTTCTAACGGGAACAATGAAAAATACAACAACACACAAATGTTTGAGAATAATTGTATGTCTATAAATATATATGATTGATTACATCAGCAGGAGAATTCAATTTCTAAACATGAGCACCCACTCATTTCTAAAAATTAAAAGTGGGAGTACTTTACATGACGTAATGGCGATGTTCATGCCCGGGAAGCGATTCTTGAGGCATGGCATCATGCATACTATTCCAATCATAATACACCAAAATTACATTAAAAATAATTTCAATATTTTTTTTAAACTTAAGCATACATTTTTCAAACAAGGAAAATTAAACTTCGACAGGGGCAGATTAATGTAGCTAAGCAATTTATACATGTTCCATGTCGAGGACATAATAAGGATAATAAGAGTAAATTTTTATTTGTATGGAAACTCAAGTCCAAAAGGGAGAATACAAAACATTTATATCGTAGAAATCGCAAAGATGCATCAAGACTACATGGATGAAAAGATTAGACTTAGTTCATGGAGCAGAGAAAGAAGTGTTAAAAACGAGGATGAAAATGAAGATAATAAATATTTAGAATAATCTAAATAAGGCTACTAAGGGGTTATTTTCATTTGTAGGGGAACTAAAGTGCAAAAGGGAGAATATAAAACTTTTATATAGTAAAAATCACAAAGATACATCGAGCCTACCTAGATGAAAGGATTGGTCTCAGCTCATGGAACAGAGAGAAAAGTGTTGAAGATGAGGATGAAAATGAAGGATTTGATAATAAAATCAACCATGGATGCACATAATAAAGGTCCAGGAAACCATTTCATCATCAATGATGGTAAATAGAAGAAAATCATTGATGATTGATAATGTTAAAGTCCCAATGTCCAACAAACACAACACACTTCTGTAATTTAGCTATAAATTTTGACTCATGCCTCTATTTCTAGCATTCATTATACGATTGGAAAGGAATCGATGGGATCTATGCCCTTGTGGTCATGAGTATTTCGTGTCAGATAACCTAGAAAATTTCAAGAAAGAAAAGTAACCACATCATTGACGACCAGGAGGATCGATTTGATCGATGCCTTTATAAGGTGAAAAACCTTATGAGACAAGCATAGTTCAAACTTATGTGGTTGCATGGGGTGAAAATGTACATGCACATGCACTCACAATGATCGTCGAGAAAGTAGAACATGAGGTGACACATCCAAAAGGCATGTAAAGTAGTACGACAATGGAAGTGGTTTCAATGTAAGGATAACATGTACAAGTTGCAAACACTAACTATGTGGTGAAGAAGGATGAGAGATGTAGATCAAGGAACATAGATGGAATCCCCAAACAAATAGTTCATCATATCCTATTTCTTATCATTGACATCCATGAATATGTTCTCTACAGTAAGAAGTCAACATTCTACATGAAAACATGAAGTAATTCTCAATAGCTAAAAACGAGCTCTGCAAGTGTACGGTGAATGGTTGAAGGTTTCTTGGAGGCTAAGAAGGTCGGTGGAGGCGCAACAGCAATTCTCGAGATGGTTCTTGCTCCTCCTTGGGGGGAGAGGGACCGAGGAAGGCCTAAATCAATGGTGGCAGAGACAACCATAGCAGGATCATAAAAGGACAAAGGAAAAGCAGCACTCAACACTCAGCCAACTGCCAAGTATGGGGAAGGGTACAATGGAACAAGAAAAGAGGAAGCAACTAACCAAGATGCAAGAAGGATAGGACAATGCATCCCGAAATGCAAGACGATTCCATGACTTCAGATCACATCAGACAGAGTCAGGGAGGAAATTCAATACATGAAGGAGAGGGCCCTCATAGGAAAATTCGTGGGGATCTGGTCCACAGAAAAGATGCTGGTTGGATGGATAAACTCAATGTGGAAACCCCAAGGTCACTATGATCTCCAGCTGGGAGCTAAAGGCTTCTTCACCATTATTTTCTTCAATGAAGAGGACATACCTAAAATATTCGAGAATGGTCCCTACTTCTTCAACTCAGCTAGTCTCTTCTTGAGACCCTGGAAAGAGAGATTCGACCCGAACAAAAAAAACCTGACAATTGCACCAGTATGGATTAGAATGTACTCCCTACCTTCGGAATACTGGAAGGAAGAAATCTTAATAGATATAGGGAAATCTTTGGGGACCTTTATCAAAGTCTCTGAACAAACAAGATAGAGGAAATATATCTCGTATGCCAAGATATGCATCTACATGGACATTTCAAGAGACCTACCAGATGGAATAGAGTTAACATGGGAATATGAGGAATGGTTTCAAGCCATCGACTACAAGCAGATCCCATTCAGATGTAGGAGATTCCATGAACATGGGCATTTGTTCCAGAGACTGTCCCAAAAACAAGAGACCAGGAGGGAAGCAAGATCAAGAACTTCAGGATGTGGAAGGATTCACCAAGATTCAAAACAAAAAAAGGCAAGCCAGAAAGATATCAAGTCCGGATGTTCATAAAACGGTGCAAACCTAGAACCGGTTCGCAACCCTTCAGGAAGACCAGGCAATAAAAATAGTCAAGGCACCAACAAAAGCTACGAAGGACAAAACTCCAAGTAAAAAGCAAGGGGAAAAGGAAAATGAAACACAAGAAGATGAAAAGAACCCAACTCCAATAGATTATCATGCCTCCAAGACCACTTCCCCAGATGGCATTCCTCTGAAACGACCTGAGGAACCCCAGAGAGATTCAGGATCAGGGAAGTTGTTTTTGTTTCTGAGGACATGGAAATAGGGGATCTAGATCTAGATAGATTGGAAGCTGCCTACTCTGATAAAGATCCAGCAAAAATTCCCCCGCAACAAGTGTGTCTTCTAGAGAAAGTGATTATCCAAGCCAAGAACGTGAATAACCTAGGAGTCATGACTGAATCTCTCAAAGTCACAGATGGGAAAGGGAAAAAATCAAAGAAAGATAAAAGAGGCAGACCTAGTAATGTCCATAGAATCAAAGCAATAGGAGAAAAAATGGCCGCGTCAGGGCAGTATCCAACCATAGATGCAGCCCTCTCCCCTTCCACTTAAATCCTTCTTAATGCAAATTACAACCTGGAATATTAGAGGCTGTAACAGTGCGCTAAAGAAGCGCCTTCTAAAAAGAAGAATCGACAAGGAAAAATCAGGAATAGTCTTCCTTCAAGAAACTAAATGCTTGGGAGAAGACTTAGTGAAAACAACCCAAATAGTGTGGAAGGGTTGTGAATCGATTGCCATCGATGCCAGAGGGGTGGTAGGGGGTCTGGGAATTCTTTGGAATCCCCGTGTGGTGACCTTATCAAGTTTCTTTGCCACCAATTGTACTATTTCGACTGATTTCCACATTCTCGGTACCAGAATCAGAGGATTCATCACCAATGTCTATGGACCCCCAAAGGCAGATCAGAAGCAGACATTCATTGAATCTCTCTCTGACCTTAAAACTTTAGTTCAGAACAAAGCATGGATTATTGGAGGTGACTTTTACCTGATAAGAAACCTTGAGGAAAAAAAAGGGGGTATTCATAGCCTAAACTCTACAAGTACTCTTTTCAATAACACCATCTCTGATTTGGATCTGATTGATGTCAGAACTTCCAATGGTATCTTCACTTGGAATAATAAACAATCAGGGGATAGAGGAATTGCTTGTAGACTCAATAGATTCTTGCTATCAGAATCGGTCATGATGGCTGGGGGCAACCTTAGAGCGGTCGTCCTTCCAACGCCAGGATCGAACCATTGGCCCATCACTTTAGAATGGGACAATGCCAGAGTCAACCCTCGTAGAACTTTTCATTTCAAAAACTTTTGGCTTCTCCAACTTGACTTTTAAGAGAAACTCAAAGACTGGTGGGAAAAATCCCCCCCTATTAGGGGAATTCGCATGTTTCAATTCCAACAAAAGCTTAAACACCTCAAAGAATGCATCAAAAAATGGAATAAGGAATCCATTGGCAATATATTTCAAGAAAAGCAAGCTTTAGAAATCAAGATCCAGCATCTTCAGTCTCAATTTATGGTCAGCGGGTACACTGAGGAACTGAGGCTTCAGGAAAAGACCTTCTTGTAGGAATTCAATCAAAGAGAAAGACAAGAGGAAGTCTTCTGGAACCAAAAGTTTTGGATTAAATGGCTCCAAGAAGGGGAACACAACACTAGTTTCTTCCATAAAGCAACCATCCAACATAGGCAGGGTAACAGGATGGATAGACTAAAGAAGGAGGATGGAAGCATAGCCGAATCCCAAGTGGATCTGGAGAACACCTTAAACTCTTACTTTGCTAATCTCTTGCAGGAACCAGATAGAGATAGGGAAGAAGCTCAAAGAGAGGTGTTCAGTCACATCCCCAAGCTCATCATGGAGGACCACAATCAAATTCTCTGCAAATCTATTGAGATGGCTGAGGTAGAAACTGCAGTGAATCAAATGGCCAAAGATAAAGTGTCGGGCCCAGATGGATTCACCACAAATTTCTTCCACGCTAGCTGGAATTGGTTGAAAGGAGAAATAGTGGACCTGGTGGAGGACTCTCAGAAATCAGGGAGCATCCTCAAAGCTCTCAATTCGACTTTCCTGGCTCTCATTCCAAAAGAAAGCAGAACCGAAGACCCTGGCAAACTAAGACCGATTTCCCTGTGCAATGTTATCTATAAAATCATCTCTAAGGTAATAGCTAATTGTCTAAAACCCATCCTTCCTCTTATCATTTCCCCAGAGCAAGCTGGATTCATGGAAGGCAGACAAATCTGGATGGCATTATTCTAGTCCATGAAACCATCCACTCCCTCAAAGCAACCAGGACACCAAGTATGCTTCTGAAACACAACCTATCTAAAGCCTATGATAAATTGAACTAGCAATTTTTGGGTGGCATTTTAAGAGCGTTTGGATTTGCAGAAGATTGGACTAACTGGATTATGAATATGGTATCCTCTGTTTTTTTTTTCTATTTTGGTTAACAGATCTCCCTTGAGCCCATTCAATGCAACCAGGGGAATAAGACAGGGAGATCCCCTTTCTCCTTTCCTCTTCATTATTGTAGCTGAAGGGCTTGGAAGACTGCTCAAGAGCAGGAGAGCTGAGAATAAAATCCATGGTTTGGCCCTAACGGATGGAATGGATCCCCAAACCCACCAACAGTTTGTAGATGACAATATGTTGATGGGCCCATCCTCAGTGCAAGAAGCTAGGGGAATCAAAGACTATTTGAATATTTTTCTTGAAGCTAGTGGCCTCAAAATAAATAAGGAGAAATCTCAGACTTATTTCTTCAACACCCCCAGGATTACCAAGAGGAACATCCTAAGGATCTTGGAATTTCTGGAAGGAAACTTCCCCTCGAAGTATCTCGGAGCTCCAATGGCAGAGTCAACTATCAAGCAGGTCTCGTGGAAAGAACTGTTAGACAAAATTAACAAAAAGCTCAGTCTATGGACCTTCAGAGCGCTTAATTTTCCAAGCAAACTCATCTTGGTGAAATCGATATTGCAGGCTATGCCCATGTATCTTTTCTCAATTACATTGGCTGCCCCAAAATCCATCATCAAACAAATCAGGAACATCCAGTGGAATTTCCTCTAGGGCGGATCGAAAGATAATAGAAAATGGCCTCTAGTGGACTGGAAAACCATATGCACCCCAAAGGGCATGGGTGGGTTGGGCCTCAGAGACCCTTTGGATAATAACAAAGTGATGAGTGCAAACATTTGGTGGATATGGGTGAACTACAGCGACGAGCCTTGGTCCAAATTGTTGCATCTAAAATATGCGCCACACTGGCCTCAACACTCCCTAGTAAGGTTCAGTGAAGATATCCTAGGATCCAACATATGGAAGACTGCTAAGGAAAACAGGGGTCTGGTTCAAAAACACAGCTTTTGGGAAGTGTGGAATGGCCAAACTACAATATTTTCAAGTGAAGCTCTGAATCCGGAACCGACTATTGCGTGTGGGGAAAACACTCCTCTCTTACGCTCCTTCCTCCAAAAAAATCCCTCAGCTAAGGTAGCGGAGTTCTGGGATAACAATAATTTAGACCAGAGGGTCAAAAGATGGAAGGGAAAGCGATGGTGGCAAGACAAGGCACCAGGAGAAGACATTGAGAATTTATTAGCAGAGCTCTCTAAGAAAAGGTTCTCCAAGAGTGAGGATCCCGACAAGCTAAGATAGGGGTATTCAACCTCTGGCAACTTCAATCCTAAAGAAGCCCTAGGCTTGCTAATGGAAACCCTACACATTGTCCCAGAAGCCAAATGGATTAAAATATGGAAGGGAGGGTGGTGGCCCAAAATATCAATTTGCTACTGGCTTGTCATAAAGTGTCATATCCTAACATGGGACAACCTACAAGTTAGAGGTTTTCATGGGCCATCCCGATGCCCCATGTATGAAGAAAAGAGTGAATCTATCAATCATCTATTGGACGAGTGTGGGATTGCTAACTTCTTGTGGGAGAAGGGGATGACAATCTTTAGAAGATATCACAGACATAGGGGATGCCCGGATATCACAATTGTGGAATGGCCCCTCAATAGTTTCAAAAACAAAATAGTGAATCGATTGTGGGAACTTTTCCCTGGATTTACAATTTGGGAAATCTGGAAAACCAGAAATAAACAAACATTCAAGAACAAAGCAAGAAAACTCGAAGAAATATGGAACTCCATCGAAACCCATATGAAAGAAACTATAACATTGAAATCTTGGACGCAGGAGGAATTTGAAGCGGAAATAAATGAACGTAGTATTTTGCAAGCTTTTGGGTTAGAAGAATTACCTTCAGACAACTCGATTGCTCGTTCATGTCCGGTGCAAGTCTCCAACCCATTGTCCTGGAATCCCCCTCCAGAAGGAACCTTTAAGCTCAATATAGATGGTGCGGCCAAAGGAAACTCAGGTCTAGCTGGATATGGAGGTGTTATCCGAAACCCGAGAGGAAGCATCCTCAGTCTGTTCTGGGGTTCTATAGGGTCAAACACGAATCATGGCTAAGCTAGAAGGTTTAATCAATGGTCTGATCTAGGCAAAGAAAACGAGAAAAATTCCACTAGTGGTGGAAGGTGACTCTCAGATCATAATAAACATTGCGCACATACTCCAAGCAAGATCCCTCACATCCCAAGTTTCCAAAAATTGGATATGGGAGAGCAAATTACATGCCCTCAGGAAAATCCTCACTAGAGAGGAAGCTTTCTTGTTAATGCATGTCAAGCGGGAAGGGAACAGGGTGGCAGATGCCATGGCTAATGCAGGAGTGGAGAGTGAGTTTTCTTTCCATGCAAAGACAAAGGAGGATAACGGGAAAAAACCAAAAAATCTAGAGCAACTGCTCCAAGCTGGCGGATGAGGATGCGAGGAAAAGTGCTCCACATTCTGCATGCGAATGATAGATGGCTCCGATCTGAGGGGCGGCATGAAGACGGCGTGTCAACATCACAGGAGGGCCTGCCACAGTATAATCTATAAACACGGCAGGACAAGGGATTTTCCGATCACCAGCTGGGGTATGGTAAGTCCTGTCTTATCCCTCCATCTTGTCTGTCTTACCACGCGGTTCTCTACCGATTATCTCCACCCTACACGAGACCTGGGTACAGAGCATGTGGATCCTAAGCATGACAGACCTCAGTATGGAAGGAAAGAAAGGATTTATAGGCATTGCGAGGGCAGTCTTAAAGACGGATCCATGGGAATGAGGGAGGTTAGAAGCGCAGTTACTGTACCTACCATAGATTATGATAGAAAGATATCTACGATGGAGGACCATATTCTCTGGCATGCTGTAAAACTTAAGATCGCGAATCACTCACAAAGGATGAGAGATTGGATCGAGCGTGGCGAGGGGTAGGGAATTATGGCAGGATCAGGGAGAGTAAAGGATGGTGGCTACAAGAGGTTTTTCGTCGGTAGCAACATGCCCTATTTATGTTCGTCCGTTGGAGGCCTTGTTCATATCCAAGCTCCTTTACTCCTGGCTAATTTTATCTTCTGTCTGTCCAAGAGACTGCACCATGCCAAGGTTATGGAGGGCACGATCCAGAGCACGAGGCTCTAATCGAGGGGGTTACTATGGTGAGGCATTTGTTGGTGCTGAGGAGAATCCAATGCCCCAAGACAAGGGCACTCCGGATGTTGTTCCCTTTAACTGGGGAGACCAGTACATGTCTGAAATGCCCACGACAGTAGAGGCGTTTATTGCAATCATGGAGATTGATCTCCTGCGAGAGTTCGAATCGCTTATGGGTTTCCCACTGATCCCAAGCCCATTTTGGTCAGCACGTATTCTGTTAGCCCATGACATCCAAGCTAAGATTCAGACGGTGCATGGCATCCGTGAGGCTATGGACACCATTCACAGAGGCCAACAGGAGAGCACAACGGGGTTCTGTTTGCTGGAGTAGATTGCTCAAAATCTGTTGGCAAATCCTGAAGCTGAAACACTGAACCCGAGGCTTACGCCTGCCAACTCTCTAGCCCCCGCCATGCAGCCTCCCCAGGAGGTTGGAAGCTAGAGGGCGCTGAAATTGGAAGTTCTCCAGGCCACGGTGTTACCAGGCGATGAGATGCTCTCTGTTCGAATTGTAGAGGTTCCCCATGCTATGGTATTTTTTTTGTCAAATGTTTTAACAGTTTGTCTATGTAAAAGGTCTTTGGGCCGTAGTGGATATTTTATTGTGTAAAAGGAAGTAATGGTTTTTTTCGGGATATAGAGATGTAAGACACCAGTTTTTTGGGTAGTCAGTAGGATTAGGCTCTTCCAAGCCTGATCTTTGGCATGTTTAGGTCAACAGAGACAAACAGTTTTAAATCGGGTCTTTTTTTGGCTGAAGGTCAAGCTCCACCAACCTGTGGTTCAGCCACACCTTGTAACTTTTTGTATATTTTTGTATTATAATAGATTCTCTTACTTAAAAAAAAAAACATTCTACATGAAGACAAAAGTTACTAAAGAGTTAATCATTAGAATATCAAAGGCCACCCAAGGGTGAATTATCAATTTTTGTAATAAATTTATTCAAAGGATTCCAAAAGTATCAAGGGAATAGGGAAGGCCAAGAATCACCTAATTTGGCCTATATATTGTAAGGCTCATTTAATGAGAGATGGGTTTTTGGCTTTTAAATTTTCACATACTATTGTTGAAGTGTGAATGGGGAAAAGCCATGGGCTAGATTTTGCACATGAATATTTATGTTATGTGGATGAATGTCTTGAACTATTTCATGTTTTATCACATGCAAATATGGAGTAAGATTGTTTCATATTTCTATATGGACTCTTCTACAACTCTCGACTCTTTATTTCCTAGTTATTTCTATTATTTTACTTTTTGTGGGTAGTGAAATCATAATGATATAAATAACATGGTTATTCTAATATTTATAATTTAATTCTACCCATTGTTTATTTGTTTCTCAAAACCACTATCTAAATTCTGAATACGGATGTTCAATTGTTATTTCACTGCTCCCTCTTTTTAATCTCACTCTTAGCTGGGATAGGTTAATTCAGTTAGGAACTACATTTAAGTTTGATCATCTTGCATTTCATCTCTTAATTATAAAACCATAAATGGTGGATTAGGATGCTACTAGTGAAACCCCAATAATTTATGGTTGTCGATCCAAAATCCGAACAGGTTCCCTATTCCAAATGGTTTGAGGTTTAATTGGGATCTTTTACTGTGGAGAACCCCTATTGTTGGCCTTGGGTTATTTTGACCCATCAACGGACCCTCATACCTTTGTTTGGTAGTATCTTTGTAAAAAGTGAAACCACATCAAAACTAATAAGAATGTCTTTCCTACCTATTTATGGATTCTTTAATTGATTAACAAGATGAATTAACTCCTTATAAAAGAATGTACATTCCCATCAAGTTGTTTAAGCTTTGAGGCATAAATTTAACAAGGTAATATGTTGTTGATCTAATAGTCTTTAGGATAAGCCTTAATAGAACACCATCCTTGTGGATCTTAGGAAATCCATAAATGCTATACATATTCATTTTATGAGGATTTTGCTTATTTTGTATATTCTTCTTGTCACGTCCCCATGCCTCCGAACGGCAAAGAGGACGCGACGAAGAGCTTTACTAGACCGGGCTAAGAGCCCATGAACATGTACAGGATAAAAATTACATAAATAGAATGCTGCCAGGAATGCATTATGGTAAACCATGCACAAATGCCATTGTTTAACACACACAGATGCATTCATTTAACATACACAGCGGAAACATCATCATTTCTACAGCATTCATACAACATGCTCATTTCATTTTAATTAACAGTAAATATAGAATTTGCAGAGGTAAAATGCACAAGAACACTTATCTTATGAAAGCCTTGCTCTGCAACCAGCTACGTCGCTGCAACGTTCCACCCAACCATAGGCCAGCGTGCTCCTCAATCGCTCAGCAACGCTGCCACCCCCGAGCTGGGCATGATTCTCCAAGGAATAAGGGAACTAGCAGGCTTACACATAGCCAGGATACACAAAAAACGCACAGCCAAGCCAACCAAGTTGGGTTTATCAGGCCATTAAGGAGTTGATGAAGGCAATTTGCTAAGCTGGTGAACTCATTACAGAGCCAAGAACACCTACACTTGAACTAGCTTGACCTCTAAGACACCCATCCACACCCAACACAAGGAATCAGTCCCTTCTCTGCTACACAGTCCCTCAGGCCCTGCATTCCCTTCCAGTGCTATTCAGGGGTGATGGAGAAGAAGGCCAGCCCTCTAGCTCTGTCTGTGTGGTCTCTAGCACCAGGTTTATCAAGCAACCAAGCCAACACATTTAATCCTCACACAGTCCAAAGACCAACAATTGCACTCCGGCAATTAATTTAGCTCTCACAGCTTAAACAGGGAAAAACGAATTACACAGCCCCAAACGTAACAGCAAAAATGGCTCACAATATGGGGAAAAACACACAGCCCTGAAGCTTATCAGTGAGCACAACTCTCAGCAGGGAAAAACGTCCCAAATAGCCTGTGCGTGAGGCCAATAATTGCTGAGACAGTCAAAAACGTGAATGGCTCTTCACAGCCATGGTAAAAACACATGGAACTTTGAAAAACGTGAATGAAAAATGCACCAGCAGCTCCAAAAATGTGAAGGAGACAACCCAATCCCCAGCACTATCAAAACGACCTCCCATCCATGGGAAAAATGAATCCAGCAACCAAAACGTGGAATGAAAGACACAGGAAAAACTCCAGCTGCTCCCAAAACGTGAGGAAAACTGAAAAACGTGGATGTATGGCAGAATGGCCTGCGTTTTTGGGCATTTTCCTTGCCAAGGAAGTCAGAACACGTTTTTCAAAAATGGGTCTCTGCCCAATTCGAATTTTGGTTGCCCATACTCTTCCCCTTCCATGCAATAACTAACTCAACCACATTCTGGCAGAAATAAATGATTGGGAAAAAGACAAGAAAGGTAGTTGACAGCTTGATGGGTTTTCTCATAGACATTTGGCTTTTCCCCATTGGCCCATAGGTTAAATATTTCACCCCCCCCTTATCCTTAGGAAATCATGCCCCATTCGATTTAGCTGCCGCGACCGTAGCTGGTTGTGTCCATTAATTAATTATGATGCATATTTACATGATGCTGAAACTTAATATGTGCTGCATGCCCCGATATACCGTCGGTGACAAATTTAAATCCAAAACATAGCATTACCGATCAATGGCGGGGCTTTGGCCTTTAGCTCTGCGCCATGATCATTACAATATATACATCATGTACATTTAATGTAACGGGGTCAAAACCGGGGCATTACACTTCTTAGGATATTACTTCTTAATTGCCTCCATTGCATCTTCTAGAAATTTGTTTCCAGGGTCACAATCCAGTTTTCTATAACTCCATTACATGTGAGGCGCTCCATCATTTTTATACCAGTCTTCATCATTTATCACAACCATGGCCTTCCACTTGTATTTTTTAACTAATACGATTTATTCACTATTTCTCAACTTTCTTAAAGGTGACACTTCTACCATGCTTGATCTGTGTCGCCTAGGTGTTTGATAGGGAAAACATGTTCAATTAAATGAATCAAGTTCTGTTATGGAGGAAACAATTAAACGATGTAAAAAATCAAGAAAAATATACAATAAGACATACACACACAGAGGCAAAATGCAGGAATTGGGAACCACAAGCTCTGTTATTATATATATGTTAAAATAATGTAAAAACTTATATAGAGTGTTGAGAATGCTTGAGCTTCCTTCCTGTAACATTTAGTTACAAGAGAAGTCATAATAGTCGGAGAAGTGCAACTGTTAAAGTCGAGTGGAAGTTAGAGGGTCTTCAACGAGTTATGATGTGGTCAGTTCCATCGAATGCAATAGTAGGACGATGGAGCATGGTGGAGTCATCAGTCTTCGATGAGTGGTGCGAGAAGTTGACTTAGACTAGGCTTACTAGTAGAAAGCCAATCGAGTTCTTGGATGGATCATTCGTCCTTCCTTAAGAAGAAATGGTCCCCATTGCTTTCTCATGCAAATGTGAGAAATTCTCGGTCAATTCAAAGTAGAGTACCACTTTCCTTGGGATGGAACCTGTCCAACTTTAGCCACCTGAAACAAGGGAACTACTTGTGTCCTTATACGACAAAGTTTTCATACTATGATTTTTTCACAAGGTAAAGGATCCTAAACGTTCCAATGTATATATTCAGGTTCTATTGTCTTCAAGTCACTTTCTTCAAGTAGTGGTGCATGATATGGTCGAAGTAGACCCACATTAAACATTGGATGCGGACTCAGGCATGAAGGAATGTTGAGATTGAAAGTGTTTTCCCCAATCAACTCAAGAACATTGTATGGACCATATTTCAAAGTATTTAACTTCTTATATGGACCTATAAACATGTCTTTTTTGAGATGTAACCAGATCTAATCCCCAACTTGAAAAGAATGAGGAATATGATTCTTCTCATGTTGTGCCTTAGCCTTCGCATTATCTCACTATAACATCTCTCGTGCTTGCTTCTGGGTGTCACACATATGATCCTTAAACTTGAGTGCTTTCTCAACTTCTCAATGTTCATGATCAGTGTCGTCTATGTGTGTCAAAGGACTGATCAAGTCAATAGGCACTGATGGTTGAAATCTACAGCAGATCTCAAACAGACTCTTTCATGTAGAGGTATGTTGAGCAAGATTATAATTGTGCTGGATGTATGGAAGACTTTCATCCCATGTTCGATGATTCTTGTGGTTGTACATGTGGAACAGTTGTACTACTAAGTGATTCACAACTTTTGTCTCTCCATCTATCTAGGGATGGAATGTTGTCAACAAAGAAAGTTGCATGCCGAGCTAATGCTAGAGATGTTTCCATACAATTCTAACAAATTTGGCATCTTTGTTGAAAATGATAGTCATTGGTAAGCCATAACGTTTCCATATATGTTTGAAGAAGAGATGAACGGTTTGATGCGCCAATGTTATCTTCCTGCATGTAATGAGAATGGCCATTTTGGAAAATCTGTTTGTTGGGACGTAGAAATGCCACTTTTTCATCCACTTTATCTTCCGCTATTCCTCACATTTCATCGTCCCATTAACCTTTTATCATACCATTTCCATACATATATGTGGGTTTCACCTTATTACTTCCACTTTATTTATTTTTAGTATTATAAGTGAATTTATGATTAAATATTAGAAAAATAACATGTTTTTCACTAATATCTCAAAGTATGGATGATTTTTGTAATGTGTAGGAATATGTGAAGGATTATATCAAAGAAAAGACTTCACGTATATCTCCTCCACCATTTCAAGGAGATAGTTATGCAAAGAATATTCCAAGGAGAAGATCATGGAGATTTGGTTGAGAGACATGTGGAGAATTTGTGTAAGATATGTGGAGGATTTGAAGGGATCATATCTTGTAATAATAGGAAAGTAGTTGAGTGGTTGAGTGAATAGTGGATCTCTCATTATGAGATGGTTATCTTCTTCTCAAAGAAGTTTATGTATAAAAGAGAGTGCTCTCTCTTCATTTGTTATGGGATATTATCTTAGAATATTTTAGATCTTAGATAATCTTAGATAATAGTAGATTGTAGAAGTTAGTCTTGACTTTGTAATATGGAGAAGGGAATTCTTAGCTTTTGTTCATAATCTTGGTTTGATGCTTTCATGATTTATGATTGATTCTTGTGATGTAAATTAAGTTTGCTTTATTGTTGATGTGAGCTCACATGTGTTGTCTTGTTGCTTTTCATATGTTGTCTTTCTTTTATGCAATTTACTTTCAGCCGTGTGTTTCATCTTCTAGCATTAGATTAGCAATTGTTTGTTTTAGTTTAAGGGGGGTTAGATTAGATTAGCCTTAGTTTCACGGGGGGTTAGATTAGCTTAATTTCACTTCAGTCTTGCATATACTTTGCAGGTGCTTCGTAAGACTACGAACCTCGGATTGACAAATTAAATGGCTGGGCAATTACTACAACGGAATTAAAACAACATTAATTCGGCCCAACAATTTGGCACCATTGCCGGGGAAGCACGATGGATTGAAGTGTAGATTTCAATTCCTGCAAGTTTGGTAGTGTAGATTTCAATTCCTGCAAGTGTGGTAGTGTAGATTTCAATACATGCAAGTGTGGTAGTGTAAATTTCAATTTTTGCAAGAGTGTTTAATTTCCACAATTGTGAAGAGTTATTTATTTTTTAGAGTGTTTTTTTTAACATAAATGGTTTGTTTTTATTTAAGATTTTCAAATTTCAGTTTTGGGTGTTGTAAGAATCCCTTTTTCAACATAGTTTAACAAGGAGTATAAGTCTGGAACTACTCACTCATGCCTTATCAAAAGCTGGATTTTCCTCTTCCCATGAAGAGGAGGCCTTGGCAGCAATAAGAGATTTAACTACTCCTCTAGAATCAAACAAGGAATCATCATCCGAAAACTCCTGCGCATGTGAAGGCGAACAAGTATTTGAATAGGAGATCAATGAAGATGAACAAGAGATTGATGGAGACGAAGAGGAGTTACAGCATGAGCATGAGGAGAAGCACGCCTATGAAAGCCTTATTGAGCAATGGTTCCAAGTAAATACTCAATTAGATAAATTTCATTTTTGTTTTTATTTAGTTAAATTACATCCACAACAATTAAATTTGTTCATCTTTGTATATTGCCATTGTTCATTCACGGAATTGAAAGATAATATATTCCCGTTACTGTTGTGTGTATGGCTACATTGGCTATTTGATTACACGTAACAATTTTCTAGTTCCCAATTAGCATAGAGTAGGTAGGATTTTATTTTCAGTTTTTATTTTCACTTAGAATAAGTATGCTCTCCTTCGCGCTTCGTGCGATCGTGAGGATCAGAAAGTAGGATGTTTTTTAAAATTTTCAGTAATGAATAATTAATGTTTTGCAACATGCTTGATTGATTTCATATTTATTTTGCAATTCATTATCTCCATTTGCTAAAAACTTTTTCAATTTGTAAAATAAAAATAGTCTTCCATTTCATTTTTAAGCTGAACAAATGCTGAAATTATAATGCTAAAAAGAAGCTGCAACTCCAAGCTGAAACAACGCAAATCTATTGCATTTTTTTTGGCATTTTGGCTTGTTAAAATTCGCTAAAACACAGTCGGGACAGTCCTATTTTTAAGGACCATAAGGGCTTAGTTTTAAAACCTGTTTCTATCCAAAGTATCTCTTTAATTATAGTTTCCAATCCAATTTGGTTCTAAAACGAAAAAGATATGGTCAAAATACTGACTGGGGGTGGAGTAGGCAGCTCAAGAACATAGTTGGGACAGTCACATTTTTGGAGACTTAATGGATGAATTTTAAAAACCTGTTTCTACTGAATACTCTCCTATAAATCTAGTTTACAACACATTTTGAATCATTCAATTTCTATATCGTACGAAGGAGATATGCCCAAAATACTAACTACCTATCATAAATCAGCACTCTAAAAACTCTGCTTTCTCAGCTGTTCATTGGCATATTTGACCTATCAATTCTTCTTGTATTCAAAACTTATTTCTATTGGAGATACCTAGATGAATATATTTTCATCTCCAATTGGAATCACATCAATCCATCTTTTATTGAAAAATTTGTACTCAAAATAGTGACCGTTGGTCTAGGCTGAAACTCACAAACAACATTAGATGCAGGTTGTTATTCAGATTATATGACATACCATACCATAAAATTTTTAAAACCTATTACTAATGGAAGTATCCCTGTGAATCCACTTTCTTTTGGCTTTGGAATCATTCAAATCGGGCATGAAACAAATAAGTTATTACCAAAACACTGTTAGGTAGTCTACACCGGCCCAACATGCATCCCAGATAAGAACACCTTGACTCACGTCTCTATTTGTGGGTATATGAAAACGAATTTTGAAAATACAAGACATGGGTTTTGTGCGTAACATCCTCCTTTACCCGACTAATAAGGAAATCACCAAACAAATCCATGATTTACGATACACAGCTTGTTCTTCAAAAGAGTATTTTCCAGATTTACTGTTGTGGCCGGTTCCAAGCAGCTGAAACAGTAACCTCCATTGCTGTGTGAAGTGAATAATTATTCACTTTACACAAATAATATTACAAAAAGACTTGGAATATTAAATAAGCCATAATATATATAAATTGATGATAGAATTGATATGATACATTTACAATGGTCGGACTTATATACATCCATTCGTGACTTTCCAACCTACAGTCATGACTCTTTGATAATTATTAATTATTAATTAATAATTATCTATTAATATTATTTTTAATATTTATATATTTTATGTTCGTTACATTGCCTTCCCCTTAAGGGAAGATTTGTCCTCAAGTGTTGATGTCCTCTTCTGAATGTGCACCAACTTGTTCCGACTAAATCTTTAGCATTCTTAAGATTCCTGATCGTTTCTTCTTGCTTTTTCGCATCGTCTTTAAGCTCTAATAGTTTCTTCTGTAGATCTCTATTTTCCTCTTCTATCTTTTGATGGTCCTGTGCCCTATATTTCGCCTTCTTGATTTGAAAGAGCAACTTCTGATTATGATCTCTTAAACGAGATAAATCTTCTTCTTTGTCCTTGATGACTTTGTCAAATTCTTTCTCCGTCTTTTGTCTTGATTTTTTATCTTCTTGTGAAATCATCTTCGAAATGTCTTTGAAATCTTCATATAACACATCCTCGGAATCCGATTTCATTGAAACATCTTGCAGTTTGATTTCTTTCTTCTTATATGGAAATGTTAAAAAAAATTTCTTCATGTTTAAGATGATTGCTCCCAATGTTTCCATCCACGATAAGCCAAGAATGATGTCAACTTCATTTAGATAAATACTCGTAACATTGAATTGGGATGTGAACTTATACTCATCAATTGTCAGTTCTAAGTCCCTAATGGCATATTGCTTCCCGCCATATTTATCTTTCTTTTCGATTATACTTAGTTTTGGGACGAGTAATTGATTTGCCAAGCTGACGTTAATGTGATTTTCCTTGTTGGTTGGGCAAATAACGATGCTAATATGCTTGCTTTGAATTATCCCTTCAAGTTTTATAATGTCAATGGCTACCTTTGAGTCGGTCTTCTGGAATCTTCCTTTTTTGTCACCACGAGACTCCATTTTTGTGTTCGAAGGTGAATAGTCTTGGAATTTCGGCGATAATTAATCTTCATTTGACTTCTTCGGCAATAAATGGTCTTCAAATTTTTCGATGAGAGGATGGTCTTTGACTTCGAATTCTTGAATAGTAATGGTATTCTTTCTTTTTTTGTCTTAAATAATAATTGTAATTATTACAATTATTAATATTAATAATATTTTTTCATAAATATAATAATAATATTAACAAGGCACTTGGATCTCCACGTTGGTTAACATTTTGATTTAGATTAACTTCTTTGTGGATTGTGTGTAGATTAGGTGGTTGAGAAGAATGATTGTTAACTTCACCCAGGTTCAAATCTCACTTCTTTATACATTTCTAGCTTTTATGTTATTTAATAAAGAGAATTAAAGACTAAACTCAACCTAATTAAGGTATGAGTTATTATTTAATATCCAATAACCTTTCAATAAGTAGATAACTTAATTAAGGTGTGAGTTGGTTTGTTAATAAAACCAAGGGTTTTTTTTATAAAACCACGGGCGTTTGTTTTCTTCTTTCCTTTTTTTATGGGATCTTCTCCCTTCTTCTCTTTTTTTTTGTTTTTTTAACTTCTTCATTTTTCTCTTTTTTTCTTTTATCTTTTTATCTTTTTACGTTTTTCTCCTTCATATTATTTTCTCTTTTTTACTTTTTTTATTATTATTCTTCCTTCTTCTCTTTCTCTTTTCTTTTTTTATTTTGTTTTTACTTCTCACTTTTTTTTCCTTTTACTCTCTATTTTTATGGTCAAAGACCCAATTCAAGAAACCTGGAATAATGGCTAAAAGCCGATAAAATGGCCAAAGGCCGAAATCTAGCCAACGAGGCTCTGATACCAATGAAGTGAATAATTATTCACTTTACACAAATAATATTATCAAAAGACTTGGAATATTAAATAAGCCATAATATATATAAATTGATGATAGAATTGATATGATACATTTACAATGGTTGGACTTATATACGTCCATTCGTGACTTTCCAACCTATAGTCATGACTCTTTGATAATTATTAATTATTAATTAATAATTATCTATTAATATTTATATATTTTATGTTCATTACACTGTGACAATAAAGCCTGAACATAGTTTTGTGAAGGCTGAACATAGTTCTGAAAAAAAATGAACATAGTTTTGTGAAGGCTGAAAATAGTTATGTGAAGGCTAAACATAGTTTTGTGAAGGCTGAACATAGTTTTGTGAAAGATGAATAAAGGCTGAACAAAGCTCAGAAAACGGGCTGAACAAAGAAAAGGCTGAACATCGTCCTGTGAAGGCTGGAAATAGTTTTGTGAAGGCTGAACAAAGGATGAACAAAGCTCATAAAAAGGACTGAACAAAGAAAAGGTTGAACAAAGCTCAGAAAAAGGGCTGATCTTTCTTTGGCAAATTTGTTTATAACACACAGAACAAGCTTCCATCTAAAAACTGAAATTCAATGATGAATGTCTCTTTGTATGAATATGTGTTGGATCTATGCATTTAGTTTCCATAGTCGTGTGTGCATTAAGTAATGATTGAAAACGTTCATTGCGATTTTGCAATTGGCTAACTCTTTTTGTGAACAGGATGGTAAAAGGAAATAATAAATCTCTGCGGTGCGGCTTTGTTCACTACCAATGATTTTATTTCCCATCAACTAAAACAAAAAAGAAAAATATGGAGAAAACGATAATTCCATGCATTTTTAATGAGAATAGCGATCCACAAGAATGAATTTGAAATTTTTTTTTTTGCTTGTGAGGTTTGACAGTGCAGCGTATGAATTTACAGTAAAGGTCTAAGAAAAACATCCACGATTAGCTCTAGAGGCTCAAGACAATCATCTATTATGGAGTGGAGCAGTCATTCACCAACTGCAGGAGAAGATTGATACTTATGTGGCAGGTATGCATGCATTTTATGTTAACAACGATTTATGCATGATCTAATGGGTGTTGCAACTGGTTGTTGCAGCCTGATATTTAATTTTAAAATCCATAAAAGTGCAAAATAAACTAATTTTCTCACAATGTAGTGAGTTTCTTATGTGTCGTAGCCGGTTGTTGTAGCAGTTGTTGTAGCTCATTCTTGCAGCCGATGTTGCAGCTGGTTGTTGCAGCCAAGTGTTGCAACCGTTGTCGCAGCTAGCTGTTGCAGAATAAAACAACCAAAACAAAAATAAAGTTGCAAATGGACATTTTCATTTTTCCTGAAATTGCTTTTATGATTAACGCTGAATTGTTTTTCTTAAAGTCACTTTGACAATAATCATGAATGAAACTAGCACGGGAAACAAGTAATTTTCTTTGCAGCTTATGTACTTCTTTCTGCATGATATGTTTTCTTTTACAAACTTCTCACAATTTTTATGCTAGGTTTCATGAGGATATGCAACCAGATCAGTTGGGGAGGGAGAACTATATTCAATACATATTCACTAATAAGTTTTCATGCAGGATTTTGTACTAATTTTTTTTTCAGGTTTCAGAGACAGTCGCATTTTGCTGCTAAAGTGATTTTTCAAAGAAACACAAATTTTTTGAGAAACATGCTTTGATAGACATCCTGAAGGAGCTGTTACTCATGATGTTTGCTCATAAACATCATAATGTTGGTTGTTACACAGAAACCATCCATAAACTTGCGTCATGATTGTTTATCCATATTTTTCCTTCAGAGCATCTTCATCATCCATGTCTTGAAGTCCACTTTCCATCGCTTTATCTATCATGACTTCACACATACATATATTTTTGAGTTGCATACACCCCTTTATATTTTTCAGTTCATCTTGCCCTCTTTTTCCTTTCTACTTTGCCTTCTAAAAAAAAGCCAGCTCCCTTTCCATGACTACATGGCCTTGCCATATCCACTGCTTGGCTGTGAGATCTTTTCACTTATATTCCTACCAATATTTTTATACCAACTCGCGTTGATTGATGTGGGATTTCTTAAGGCCCACCTTTCAGCAGGTCTTACCCCATCGACCTCAGCACCTCATTTGGGATATAGACTAGAGTTCATTTTGAGTACCTGGAGGCTTGCATGCCTTAATGGAAAGTTCTCTCGTTGACAATCATGGGAATTCATCAATGTCTCTTGATCGTCAGATCTTGTAAGTGGCTCGACATCAACACATCTATTTGCACTTCGCAAGATGTACTTGGGTACCTTGGCACTCATTGACATCACTGGTGAGTTGCCTCGCATTGGTTAACGATATTCATCAATGGCCGGTAATCAAATGATTTCTCTTCATGCTCAACCTCGACACATTTATTCGCATGACTAGAATTGTACCATCAAGTTTTGTAGCAGGTGAAGACTATACATTCTTTCTCATGACTCCATCAGCAGTTGCAGAAACATGACTTCAGATCTATGAGTATACCACAGTTCCACTTTTTGCCTTCCATAGTTTACATTATTTATCAGCAGTAGTTCAGATTCCTCCACTTCACATTACAGCAGTTCCAATAGTTACAGCTGCAGCATCATTTACACCGTGACATATTTTCCATGATTTAGCAGCAGCAGTTTTGATTCCTTCACTGCCCATGATCTAGCAGTTACAACCGCAGTAGCAGTGACACATTCCACGATCCAAAGATATCAACTACATTCCTGTTGCATCGTTCATCTACTTTTTGGGTAAGTGGGGGTATGATGTTTTCTAAACTTTAATCATGCAATTCCTTACATGCTAGAAATGAATAATTTGGAAAATTCCCTCACCATGCTCCATTTCTTTCACAGTCCATGCTAGGTTGCATGAGGACATGCAACCACATCAGTTGGGGAGGGGAAACTATATCCAATACATACTCATTACTATCATTCCTTTCTTTTCACCACCATCACCCATTTTTCATCTCATTTACCATTCACGAGCATTTCTTTTCCAACAAATCCTATGATTGCACTTTGCTTCATACACATTGATATACATATTGGCATGATTCATAAAGATAAAGAAAAGACTTTCTTATGCACGATGATGATTTCTATGCACATTAATAGCTTATCATTTTGAGTGAGTGTATGGTTAAATTATTATGCAGCTAGAAAACAGATGACGAAATGAATGTTGTTAACACAAGAACCAACATTCTTTACATTCATGGTTGTCACACAAGAACCAACCATAAGGAAAATGTCAGTTGTTACTCATGCATTTCACATCATGAAATGAATGTTGTTAACACAAGAACCAACATTCTTTATATTCATGGTTGTCATACAAGAACCAACCATAAGGAAATGCCAGTTGTTACTCATGTATTTCACACCCTGGAAATATTCATTGTTAAAAAGACATCATCAATCAAAGCCAAAGTTTAGATGCCAAAAGTTCTTGAGAAGATCCATACACGGTTGCATGAGGACATGCAACAAGTTCAGTTGGGGAGTATGTTGGGACACAGAAATGTCACTTTTTCATCCACTTTATCTTCCGCTATTCCTCACATTTCATCGTCCCATTAACCTTTTATCATACCTTTTCCATACATATATGTGAGTTTCACCTTATTATTTCCATTTTATTTATTTTTAGTATTATAAGTGAATTTATGATTAAATATTAGAAAATTAACATGTTTTTCACTAATATCTCAAAGTATGGATGAGCTTTGTAATGTGTAGGAATATGTGAAGGATTAATTCAAAGAAAAGACTTCACGTATATCTCCTCCACCATTTCAAGGAGATAGTTATGCAAAGAATATTCCAAGGAGAAGATCATGGAGATTTGGTTGAGAGACATGTAGAGAATTTGTAAGAGATATGTGGAGGATTTGAAGGGATCATATCTTGTAATAATAGAAAAATAGTTGAGTGGTTGAGTGAATGGTGGATCTCTCATTATAAGATGGTTATCTTTTTTTCAAAGAAGTTTATGTATAAAAGAGAGTTCTCTCTCTTCATTTGTTATTGGATATTATCTTAGAATATTTTAGATCTTAGATTATCTTAGAGAATAGTAGATTGTAGAAGTTAGTCTTGACTTTTTAATATGGAGAAGGGAATTCTTAGCTTTTGTTCATAATCTTGGTTTGATGCTTTCATGATTTATGATTGATTCTTGTGATGTAAATTAAGATTGCTTTATTGTTGATGTGAGCTCACATGTGTTGTCTTGTTGCTCTTCATATGTTGTCTTTCTTTTATGCAATTTACTTTCAGCCGTGTGTTTCATCTTCCAGCATCAGATTAGCAATTGCTTGTTTCAGTTTAAAGGGAGTTAGATTAGATTAGTCTTAGTTTCACGAGGGGTTAAATTAGCTTAATTTCACTTCAGTCTTGCATATACTTTGTGGGTGCTTCGTAAGGCTATGAACCTCGAATTGACAAATTAAATGGATGGGCAATTACTACAACGGAATTAAAACGACATTAATTCGGCCCAACTTTTCATTAGAGGAAATTTGAGGTCTAAAATGGGCATCCTAAGGAAAATAATAAAATAATAGTTAAAATAATAAAATAATAGTTATTAATTTTGGAGGAAGAATGAAAAAAACTATTTTTTTTGTTTGTATTTTCGATATATCTCCCTGTGGTTTTACTCAAATTCCGAGCGGGAGAGCTCATTGGATGCGGAACTAAATTCCGCATCCAACAAGTACCCACACTGCATACTTTTAACGGACCCTGCTACCCCAAAAATAAGAAATACCTGAAAAAAAATGATGATGACATCATCATCACATTTTTTAGCTATTTCTTATTTTTGTGGTAGCGGGGTCTAATGCAGTGTGGGTACTCATTGGAAGCGGAATTAAATTCTGCATCAAACGAGCTCTCCCGCTTGGAATTTGAGTAAAAACATAGGGAGATATGTTGAAAATACGAACAAAAGAAGTAGTTTTCTTTTATGACAAATATGTCAATTCAACCATTATGGTTGACTCATTTTATTGAAATTCTATTGGTTCCTGAATTCCAACTCACAAAAATTATTGTTGGCGCGTTTTCTTATAAGGCCCATTTTAGACCCCAAATTTCCTCTAATGGTCTCTCCATCTATCTGGGGATGGAATGTTGTCGACAAATAAAGTTCCATGCCGAGCTAATGCTAGAGATGTTTCCATAAATTTCTAACAAATTTGGCATCTTTGTTGAAAATGATAGTCATTGGTAAGCCATAACATTTCCATATATGTTCGAAGAAGAGATTAACGATCTGATGCGCCAATGTTATCTTCTTGCATGTAATGAGAATGGCCATTTTGGAAAATCTGTCCACTACTACCAATATTTTATTATGTTGTTTCTTGGTAAGAGGGTATCTAATCAAGTAATCCATAGAAATAGATTCCCATGGTTGACTAAGAATTGGCAACAATGTATATAATACTTGTCCTCAGTTTGACGATTTAGCAATGGCACAAACTATGCATGATTGGATCTACTTGTTGACATCATATTTAAGTGTCTGGCATTAGAAGTACTTCTGAAGTATGACAAGAGTCTTTATTGCACCAAAATGTCATGCAGTCTTGTTGTAGTGTGAATCCTAAATGAGCTTTTGTCGGTGTTCACCTGTTGTAACAAACTTGTCCCAACTTGTATAGAAAGGCATGTTTTAGGAAATAGCCAGAGGTAGACGATTGGTCAGTTTGAATTTGTCAATAGACTGAAGAAAAGTCACGGTATATCAAATACAATTGAGGCTAAGTGGTGGTGTTTAAACCCTGCATATTCATCACTGTAAGAAGGATAGTAATGGGAGGTCAACTTAGGCATCTAGCTACAACATTGGATTTTCCTTTTCGATACTTAATTACCAACTGGAGTTTTTGTAGGTAATTAATCAACTTGAGGTGTCGAGTTGTCTAAAATTTTGACTGGGATGGAGTGAACTGTAGGGGATAATGGTCGATATGAATGACCATTTCCTTTCCAAGGACATATTGTATACATTGCTTAAGAGCTTGGACAATGGAATAGAGCTCCTTTTTATATGTCAAACACTTTCTGACAATATCATTGAAAATTTCGGAATGAAAAGCGACCAGATTGAGTGATCACAGAACCCAAAGCATAGTCTATTGTGTTCATCTCAATATCAAAGGCTGATGCAAATCAGGTAACACAAGTACTGATGCAGCATAGAGTTTGTGCTTATGCTTCTCAAAATATTGTTGCTTCTTCATTGTCCACTTGAAGACAATGTTCCCACTTTCCTTAGTCAACTGATTCAAAGGCTAGGCTATTTGATTGAAGCCAAGTACAAATTGTCGATAAAAATTCCCAAACCAAGAAAAATTCTTAGTTCAAGAAGGTTCTAAGGAATGGGCCAACCTTTGATGATCTGTATCTTGTTTGGGTTGACATGGATTCCAAGGAAGCCGATAACATACCCCAATTATTTGATGGTGTCCATCGCAAAAGAACACTTTTCCAAATTCAAGTAGAGTTGATGTTGTCAGAGGGTGTCGAGGATTTGTTGGAGATGTCAGAAATTTTCCTCCCAAGATGTACTGAAAATCATGACTCTCGTCGAGGTAGAAAATAACACATTTTCCAACAAAAGGTTGAATAATGTCATCCATGTATCAAGGTTGCAGATGTGTTGGTTAAACCTAAAGGCATGACTAACCACTCAAACAATTCTTCCTCTGTTTTGAAGGCGGTTTTCCAGATGTTGGAGGGATCGATCAAAATCTAGTGATATTGCAACTTGAGATCAAGTTTGGTAAAGAATTTATCACCTTTCATATAATCGATCAATTCATCTATTCTTGGAAAAGGATATCAATTCTTCACCAAAATATTGTTAAGTTCCTTGTAGTCGATGCGCATGCGCTAAGTCCCATCTTTCTTTAGAGAAAGAACAACTGGACTTCCACAAGGAGAGGAATTGGGGAAGTTATGGCCTTTTTTGATCAAATATTGGATCTAACAATGAATCTCTTAATTCTTGATAATGGACCTCTTGTAAACAGATGCAATAAGTAATGAAGAACCAAGAGTGAGTTCAACGGTGTGTTTTACCTAATAGTGTAAAGGTGTTCCATTTTTTTCTTTGAACACATTCCCCTATACTTCAAGAATTCCGTTGATTTGTTGTTGTTGTCGAGAACTATGGTGGTTGGGAAGTCAACTAGTTGTTACAGTCTTCCTAGAATGTTGAGGCTTAATCACGATCAATGTGAATTTCTGAGCACGGTTGATCAACTTTTTAGCTTGTTTAGCATATACCATCTCAACTGTCAAAGAAGGTTTCCGCTCTGGTATACCATACCATTGATTATCAATCCTGACGATCACCTTTTGCAGTCGTGACTAGTAACTTCCATCTCAATCCCACAAATATGGATTTCCAAACAAGGCGTGACTACTAAAAGTGGTACCACACCACAAAGTACTTCATCCTTGAAAGGATGAATGAAGTAGTAGGTGAGTTTGAATTGTTGGGTGATTCGAAGTTCCTATCCGTCCATCCTTCACCCAATTGATGTTATAAGGATGAGGATGTGGAGTAGTGATAAGACCAAGTTTCTTTACAAGATTTTAATAAACAAAATTATTCGTTCCATTATCCATAATCAGATGCAAAGGACTGTTTTGAACCCATATATTTGTATGGAATAGGCATTTTCATTCCTCCTCATCAACAATAGTCGAGGAAGCTAGAGTTGTCAATGTCGATGCCAAGAGGGCCGGAAATTCTGTATTGGATTCCATAATGGATTTGTTAGACAAGTAGGATGTAAATAGTTTCGCTAAGAATTTGTTCTGAGCTTTGCATTCAGACATGTCATGCCATGATGAATTGTTGTAATCACACCATTTCCTAGTAGGGGGTTGTCTACTACATTCCCTCTTGTCTTTCTTAGAGTGTCTCTTACCTTGATCTTGCTTAGGCAGATTCAGATGGGAAGGACGTTTGGACTTATCAGATTCGGTTGACGATGGAGACTTCATGTTAGATGGTCATCCTGTTGGCTTAGTTGCGAGGTGTGATTTTCCTACCATCTACGATCGAGAGTTGGAAATTGGTAAATACTCAAAATTCGAAGGTAGGGTCTGTTTGAATCATTGCGTTTTTTAGCGTGTTTGAACATGCATAAGTTAGGTAACTTCAGTAAGAATTGTCTATGCAAAACTTACACAAAGCTCTGATACCAAGTATACACATCGCCTAGGTGTTCGACAAGGGACAACAAACTTGATTAGATTAATCAAGTTCTGTAATGGTATACACACACACATAGAAGCAAAATGTAGGAATTGGGAACCATAAGCTCTGTTATTATATATATATGTTACAATAATGTATAGAATTCTATAGAGTGTTGAGAACGCTCAAGCTTCCTACCCGTAACTTTTAGTTACAAGAGAAGTTGTAACGTTCGGAGAAGTGCAACCGTGACAGTTGATAGGAAGTCAGAGGGTATTCAACGAGTTATGTTGTGGTCGATTTCGATGGATGGAGTAGTCATCATCGACAGAGCATGCTGGAGTCATTGGTCTTCGACGAGTGGCGTGAGAAGTTGACTTGGACTAGGCCTACTAGTTGAAACAAGCCAATTGACTTCCTAGTTGGATCAATGCTGAGATTTCCTTTCAACTAGATAATTTTCTCTTCTTAATGCTATATCACATTCTTTCCCCACCTCTTCAACCAAGTTATTAGTAGGATCTTAATTTACTTCTCAATGTTGCATATTATATTTTCCAATGGTATTTTTCTCATCGTAACCACATAAAAACAACTAAAACATGTATTGATTGTATTAAAAGAAAGTTGCAACTACACCATACAACATGATAATACATATTTCCTACAAAAATTTTGATGAAAGGATTCCAATATTCCTCAACTCTAGAAAGTCCACCTTCAAACTAAGCTGTCCTTATAGTCTTTTCCACAAAACTTGTATAAAACTTACAACTATAATGTCTAACATAAAGGCCTAGCATAACTACTATTATGTAAAACATAAAAACTCACCATGGGCTTCTTTTTTGATATCTTCATTGATTTCTAGGGAAATGTTCTCTTATTCCATCTCCCCTTGAATTTATTGGACTATGTTCTCCTCCTCAATAATTGCTATGATAGACCTGACTGATACTTTTGCAAGAGAATTCATAGAGATAGAGATATCCTTGCTAAACCCCTTAATAATTAGTATTGCATGTTATGGTCTACTTTGAGTTTCTCAATTTTCTTGGCCTGGATGGCCACCACTGCTTCCAATTTTTCATTCAAAACTAATTGAGCTTCAATCTAAGAAGAAGTCATGTTATTGAGATGAGAAATTGCTAGCTATAAATCCTCAATTTAGCACACAAACCTTTTCTAAACCTGATGAAAATATGTAATTTCATAAGGAGCACAATGACTAATATTATGATGACCCTCCATGATATAGAGATTTATGCTAATGGGACTAGAGCCATTGAAAATACCAGCTGGAGACCACCCACTGAACTTGAGATAATTTGAGTTGGAACCCACTATAGAGTATATGCTAGATCCATAGCTTTGAGATGCAATAAAGATAGATTTAAGAGAAAATGGAACTATCACCAAGTTTATTGTGATGTAAATCCACTAAAGATGAGAAGGAACAAAATTCCACCTTCGGTAAGTAGACCTACACCATCATGCTTTAATTCACTCCCTTGACTGGGTTTGATCGTATGAATGGACAATATAGTGATAGGGGATATTGTTATAGGCCACCTCATTTAAATTAAAAAGATTTGCTACTTGTCCTTCATTCCAAATTGCATTCCAATTGTAATGTTAGATTTGAAAAATCTCATGGGATGAAATCTAAGGAAGAATACCCCCTCATTCTAGCTTAAAATTCCTTGATTCAATCACACTCCTTCATTTTCCATCATAGTCCACTTGGTTATTGAGAGATCTAAGGACATGGTAGAGCTCAATAGATTCAAAATCCCCCACTAGGCCCCGAATTTTAAAGAGACTTGTGGTATGCGAGGGGATCATATTTTGCAAATGTCGAATAATAATTGTATAGTCGCAAATAATAAGTAATATAATATCCTTTGATTTTAGGATGTTCAACCCTTGGTATAAGGCTAAGGTTTCTATTCGATTTTTTTTGGATTCACCTAAGCCCTAAGCATTTGTTAGTTCAATTATACCTTAGAGTTGACGACAACCCCTTGCACTTGCCACCCTAGTTGCAACAACAAAATTAACACCCCATTTTAGCGGCCTTAGCGAGCCATCATCCAAAGTCTAACTGAAAAGATCCATCATGTTGATTTTATTAATCTTCGAGCTTGGCTTTTGCTTCTTTAAACTATTATTAAACTTCTTGTTTTGTGTATCTATGGTATTGGCCAATGTTTTGTTCATTCTCCAATTAGAGGTAGAATCTATTCCCATCAAGATATCCTCTTGTATAGAACCTGCATGATTTATTTAAAGTTTAAGTAAGAAACTAGGGAGCCCTTGGATTACTCTCCTCATTTATTTGATTAATTTTTTAACCAACTTTAAGCTTAACCCTCTAAAAATTGTGTTTTTTTTTTAATGTGGAATAAAAACAATGTTTAACTATAATAAAAGAAGGAATACCGTGGTTATCTTTACAACTTTTAAGAACACCATATTAATAATTTTATGGACCCTTTTAATTTACAACTTCTCAAACATATTAATCCCATTTATATTACCCTTCCACTTGCATGGAAGATGACTAGATGACTATTTCGTTTGAGCACATTCAAAGAAAGTGGAACATATTTTTGCAAGGGAAAATTCAAAGAAAACATAATCACTCCATTTATATTACCCTTCCACTTGCATGGAAGATGACTAGATGACTATTTCGTTTGAGCACATTCAAAGAAAGTGGAACATATTTATGCAAGGGAAAATTCAAAGAAAACATAATCACTAACAAGAAATTAAATGTACATATTATTATGTAAATCTAGTCATGCATAAATAAATACGATAAAAAAAATGAGTGAAACATAGAAAAAAAAAGAGATTAATTCAAAGAAAACATAATCATTAAGAACAAATTGAATGTACATATTATTATGTAAGTCTAGTCATGCATAATAAAGATAAAAAAAAGTCTATAACATAGAAAAAAAATAAATTCAAATAAAACATAATCACTAAAAAGAAATTAAATATACATATTATTATGTAAATCTAGTCATGCCTAAGATAAAGAAATGAGTGTGAAATATAGAAAAAAAAAGGAATTCCAACTTAATTTATATGTTTAATTTTTTTAAGTATATTATTAAAAAAGCCAAAACCTTTAAAAACAAATCAACATATAAAGATCTTGTCATCATTATTGTAAGTTTTCAATGAGCGCGATGAGCATTTTGCAACTATTATTGCACCCATGATTTTTTACAATTTTTGCAATGTTGAATTGCAAAAATTCCAATCACTGAATTCTAGCGAAGAATAGGCGTTTTAGTCGTTGCATAGTCGAAAATCAACTATGTTATGAGTGACGAAACTGTCGTGAATCGTGATCAGATGGAAGTTAATCGATTTTCCTATTAATATGATAATGATTTTAATAAAAAAATAATATAATAGTTTTTTAAAACCAAACTAATTAAAAAGATAAAATAAACTAACAATGCATTTACACATATCTTTGAGATGTAAAACATTTAGTGGCAAGGTATGGTTAAGACGTTCAATCTTTCCTTTTAAGTATTGGTGGTTAGGAACGATGGTAGTATTAAGTCTCTTTTGTCCTTTTTTTTTTTCAGAGGAAAAAATACCAGTCTTTGATATTCATTAGAATCAAAAAGACATATTACACATTTACATGAATGTCATGACAGTCCATTCTCATCACCCCCAGCCATATAATGGACATCATAACAAATACAAGCATCAAGAACAAACAGTACAGCAAGAAAAACAAGACTGAACAGCAAAATATACTATACAGGGAATACAATCTGAAACTGTCATCCAAACAGCCATCCAAACAGCATATATAACTTGAGAATACAAAAAGAAAAGTTAAACTTGAGACTCGCGTATGCCTCTCTCAAACTGATACTTACTTCAATAGTTACGCATCCTACATACAACGTTAATTCCCATAGATCAATTTCCCATGCAATTTTTCTCACGAAAGGTCATGAGTTCAATTCCAATAGAGTCATATTATATGCGTTTGCAATTTGCCAAATGGTCGTGACTTCAATCCGTGGTCAAATAGCACGCCCTCTCGCGGAGACCTAGATACACAAATAACGAAATTAACAATAAAAGAAGTCTACTGTCCGAAGTATATCTCGTTAGCCGTTACTATAAATCTATCGACAAATAAATTATAAATGCAAAAAAGTGTCACATATTTTTATTGCATTACTACCGTCTGGGTCCCGCCGAAGCGCTCTAACACAATGGTTTGCATGGGGAATCTGCAAGCATCTCCGCGTACCATTCTCTTAATATCTTAGCCAACTTTCATAGTTTGTTATACATATTTGTATCGTTCCAACCGTTTACTTCCACAGTTTCCATAGAACACTTGGTGGTCATACATATCTTCTGAAACACAACTGTGTAGGTCCACACATTTAAAAAGAATGATTTTGGTCAAGGTTTTCTCAGCAATCTAGTAGCCCAATAGAACCTTACATGGGTCGAGTTAAGCCCAACTGTGTTTCGTACATAGCCAGGTGTCATGTAGCTATGAAGTGTGTATACATAGTAGCCAGTGAGTTTAAACGCTAGCCGTGTGATTTCAGCAACAATAATTCAACATAGCCCTTGTTACCAACTATGGTGTAACTTAGGCACATTTTCTCCTGAGACTGTACCCCAAGGTTGTGGGAGTTGTCGCGACTGCACAAACATCTACAAAAGATTTAGCAATACGACAATAACAACCACGAGGTGCATAATGTGTACAACATATTGCCTATGTGTGAAGTCGCGTGGGATAAAAAACAACCAAAACGGCCCGTTTCTCCGGCGGATGGGTGATTGAATCCAGTTAAAATTATCAGTGAGAATTATAATTTTTGGTTATAATGCAATTTTGCAATTATAATTTCTTGTTGCAAGCTAAATGCAGCATTTTAAAACGACCAAGATTGTTAAATTGTGAATTGAAGACTTAAAATCACATTTTCATCAAATTTTCCGGGATTTCTCTTCCACCAAAATCCGGCGGGGAGGGAGCGATTTGGTTAGCCAATACATTGTATTTGAATGTGAAAAACACGTTCCTGGTACTGAAATATTACAAAAGAACATGTACAAAGGGTACAAACAGAGTTGAAAAATTGCAATTGAAGAAAATTAATCACACTTTAATAATAGAATTATAGAATTGGTTTAAATATATGAAGTTAATATATATTTATTTTAAATAATTACAAGTCTTTTAGATTTTTTTTCTATAATTAGAATTTATTTATAATAATTACAAGTCTTTTAGAGTTTTTTTATCCTTCTCGAGGTGTAATGAATTTAGGTTTCAAAGATGAATTTATATAAATATATAAATAAACGAATCCTTAGAGAAGCTTTACTGGTACGTGAATCCTCTGCAAGGTTCTATTCCTCCCACTTTTGCTAGTTGCCGTAGTTTAAGGAGCTTGTCTATGTCCACTAATAATTTAACAGGAAACATTCCTGAAGAACTACTTGGACTTCGGCCAAAATAAGTTAGTAGGAGAAATACCTCCACAGATTGGAAACCTTACTAATTTATCTTTACTTGCTTTATTTGAAAATTCTTTCACAGGGATAATTCCGTCTTCATTTAAAAAGCTTCAAAAGTTGGAGAGGTTATATATGGGAGGCAATAGTTTACAAGGAAACATCCCCACAGAAATCGGGCAACTCAAAAGTTTAGGGTTTTTAGCTCTTGAGAAAAATAATTTCTCAGGAAGGATTTTTTATTCTATTGGTTGCCTTCAGCAGCTGAGATATTTATATCTTTTTGAGAACCAGTTATCAGGTAATATACCTGCAAATCTAGGGAAATGCCTGAATTTATTAGAGGTAGACTTATCATACAACAAGCTTAGTGGGACCATACCTCCAGAGGTTGCAGATCTTGCAGATTTAGCTTTGTCTTTCAAACAATTTATCACATGGACCCATCCCTCTGGGACTAAGCAAGATGACTATGATTCAAGCTATAGATATTTATCCAAATCGGTTAATTGGATACATTCCAATTGGACTTGGAAGTTGCAAGGAACTAGAATACTTGTATCTTTCATGCAATGCACTTGAAGGTATGATTCCAATGTCACTTGGTGAACTTAGAAATATTCAAGACATGGATTTGTCCTACAACAACTTGTCAGGGGAAATACCCATGTCATCAGAAAATCTCAAAATGCTCAACAAATTGAATTTATCTTTCAATAACTTGTCAGGAGAAGTCCCAAAAGGTGGAGTTTTCAAAAGGCTTCATGCCACATCATTTATGGGAAATCATCATCTCTATGGTCCTTGGGTAAGTCTATCACCCTACGTTGCTCACAAACATAAAAGTGTTCCACATGTGAAAAGAGTTATCATACCTATTGTTGTAGTTGCAATCACTATTGTATTGTGTTCATTTTTAGGATTCTTGTGGAGACAAAATCGTAAGACACATATTCCTAAAGAGGCTAACACATCCTTAAATGTGGGGCACAGAAGAATTTCCTACGGAGAGCTCAATGCTGCAACAGAGGGATTTAGTGATGCCAACTTATTAGGAGTTGGTAGTTTTGGGAAAGTGTACAAAGGGGTTTTGAGTGATGGCACAATCATTGTAGTGAAGCTTCTCAATCTAGAAAATGAAGGGGCTTACAAGAGTTTTGACAAGGAGTGAAAAATATTGGGTAGATTTAGGCACCGAAATTTGATTAGAATAATAACCTCTTATTCAAACCACGAAATCAAAGCTTTGATATTCCCATTAATGCCAAATGGAAGCCTAGAGAAGTGGTTATATCCTCAAGATGAAGTTGCAAGTAGTTTCACTTTGATTCGAAGGTTGAATATAGCAATAGACATTGCACAGGGCATGGCATATCTCCATCTCCATTGTTTTATTCAAGTGGTCCATTGTGATCTAAAACCAAACAATGTGCTTTTGGGTGAAGATATGACAGCATATTTAATAGACTTTGGCATTGCTACGATATATTTTGCAAACTCTGAAGATTTAGCTATCACATCCACACATGCACTCAAGGGATCTACAGGCTACATTCCTCCAGGTATTATTTGAGAAAGATAGCATGTTATGGTATGTTTTGAACTTTTATTTTTTATTATAAATTGTGAATGACAACCTTTTTAATGAGAATGTTTGAATGTAGAATTGGGATTGGGCGAATGCGTCACAACAAAAGGTGATGTTTATAGCTATGGAATGGTGCTATTAGAGATGCTCACAAGAAAAAAAACGCACCCACAACATGTTTGTGGAAGGATTGAACTTGCAAAAATGGGTGGGTAGCAATTTTCCAAACCGAGTTGGGGATGTGGTGGATAAGAGTCTATTGAAGAGGACTAGTGTCATCATTGGAGAAGATAATGAACTCAATTGTCTCAATCACCTTGTAAGTGTGGGTTTGATTTGTACAAAAGAATCCCCTGAAGAACGACCTACTATGATTGACATTGCGTGTATGCTACAGAATATCAAAGAGACTTTTTCTAGAGTTGCTAGCATTCCAAAATTCCAATCAAATATAACACATTTGCTTGGAAGTACAAGCATTGCTCACAACATAAGTGAAAGCCAAAGTGCTTCTACATTCTAGTTTGTTGTAAGAGAGCAGTGGTTGTATAACTAACCTTAAAGTAGTTTGAGTAAGAGTCATTAGTTCTATGTAGATTGAGTCTCATTCACTTTTTCTTTGTTCACCCTATTTATTTGAGTATTATTCTCCTCTCCTCTATGTATGTTTGTTGTTGAGTTCATGTGAATGTAAAAAATTAAGTTACATATGCCATTAAGAATATATTGAAAATATTTTTATGACTATATGATTTCATTCCTCATCTTAAAAAACATTCTGCATATAAATCGTACAACATAAGCAATGCAATACACCACAATTCAATTTTAATTGTATCGTTCAAGCCATATAGATATACTGAGAAATTTATAATTGTTTTAAAAGATTAAAGATAAAATCAATGTATGTGTTTATGCAAATATTTAGTTGAAACAAAAAGTTAGAACACCTAACTTTCATAGACCTACAAGGAATTGAGTTGGACATCTTATTTTAACATAAAATTGTTTGATAAAATTGGGTAGGACCATTATTATTATGAGTTGAAGATTTAAAATTTGATTATATTTTGAGATTTAAAGTGTATAAGATTTAATTTGATTATATTTTAGATTTAGAATGTATTGTCACACATTTTCAATTATTTACAAAATTAATTATTTTTATTAATATTATTATTTGGTAAATAAAAAAACTTTTAAAAATATAGTGTTCATAAACACTTGTCCTAAGAAAGGTTTGGATGAGTTACAGGCATTTCAATATTCAAATCAAATAATAACACATTTGCTAGGCAGTGTAAATATCGAGATATTGTTCTCAATGACACTCATAAAGGCCAAAGTTCTTTTGTTGTACAAAAACAATGATAATCAACTGAAATATAAAGTAATTTGAATCCATTTGATCAATTCAATGTAATTTGAATATCATTCCCTTCTCCCTCTTTGGGTTCTGTTTGAGTCTTACTCCCCTCTCCTTTGTAATTTGAATATCATTCCCTAGTTCTTCTTCTCTGAGTTCTGTTCGAATCTTATTCCCCTCTCCTTTCTATGCATGTCCATTGGATTCATGTGCATAGAAATTTCTGGTTATCATTCCCTAGTTTTTATTCCCCTCTCCTTTCTATGCATGTCCATTGGATTCATGTACATGAACATTTCTGGTTATTGCAACTTTTGTATGGTTATGCCCAAATTTATTATTATATATTATATCTATGGTAGTTAAAAATTAAAAACTATGCATATAAAGGAGTCTTAGAAGTTTCAATCAAGGTTGGATTCTTCAATTTTCACCAAAGGTGTTCTCTAAAGTTTAGGTTCGTTTGAAGATTCACAAAAAGTTACGCCCTTAGGAAGGGAGGATTGAGTATATGGGATTTCAATAATGAATATCATAATAATATGGTTACAAGGATTTCAATAGAGGGCTTTTAGTGGAATTTCTAGGTGTGTATTTCTTCTCGCCGAAATGATTTCAATTGTCGAGCCGCAAAGGGAGATAGCGGTAAATTGTGGAGTTGTCAGCCGACAGTAGCGGTTGAATTAGAGTCATCGAGCTGCCATGTCAGGGTTGTGTGCATGTTAACTTATGTTCTCCCTCCCGACGCAAGGTTGTTTGGCGCCAACGACGTTTAAAGTCCGTGCTTGCGAATTTAGTGTTTTATCTACCACAGCTTAAGGTTTGTCCACCAGTTGTTGTCTATTTATGCCCATTGGAACAGTGTTTTTTACCATAATTATTACGGTGAAGAGTTGGAAGTTTCATGGTGATTTTACCTCATTTTAGAGCTAGTGCAATTGGTGGAGCTGACCTTCAATTCCTACGTGGCACGTCCTTACTGAGTACCTCGACTGCATGTTTTTCTGCCAGGTAAGATTTCATCCCTTATTTTGGTCGGACAGACGTTAGGGTTTTTTTTCGTAAAAGATTTGGAAGGGGGGTCCTTGAGTTTAAAAGGGAGGATTTCGCCCGTTCTTGTTAGTTTTAGCCATTTCCCATCAAATTCAAACCTACCCTCGCCGCCATATTGGCCTATGAGTTTAGCACAATTCGACCGCAGGGATTGTTACATTGCTACTTGATTTTATCTGCGTGCCTAGGTTTCACGCTAGTATGAAGCAGGTTGAATGCTCACCTGCAAGCGTTTTTAGGGTTCACCCATTTTCAGTCTCAGGAAGACCCAGTAGATTTCGGGACTTTATTTTTCGGTCGAGGGATAGTGATCTGGTTTTTTACCCTAAGGCATCACCGTGGTTAGCTCAAAGTTTTGTTGCACCTGTGGTAGGAGGGCAGTGCCGAGTTGGGGTTTTTCTTCTAAAAAGTGCATAGACAAAAGCTTTCCCATGTCCAACGATTGTTGTGTCAATTGTAGGCCTAACCCGCGTCGTATGCTACATGTCCCAATGGATGGAGATGATAGAGTAAGACATAATGAGGGCTATGATTTGTTAGTATGTGCTTATTCATTTGTTTTCATGATTTCATTCAGATATAGTCTTTAGTTTATGATGAGAATGCTAATACAACTCTGTTTTTGTCATAGGTACAACTCACCTCAGACACCATGACGAAGAAAGGGAAGAAGAAACCCAAGATTGTTGAAGATGATTCAGATTTAGAAATGGCAAAAGTTGCGCTCATGAAAAAGGTGGAAATCATCTATGAGGACATGAAAGCCATAACTGGATTTGAGCCCAATTTTAAGTGGGGTCAGATGTTCCACATGCTGAAAGAAAAGAAGGTCCCGGAGGTAGGGTTGGGAGACCTGGCTTTGTATGAAAACATATTGCGATATGGGATCACCAAAGTGGCTACTAGACCCGAAATTCTCCCATGTGCAGAAGTCATTGGGTGGATCTTGCCAAGAATTGATACCACAGGGATGATTATGAATAATGTAGAGAATAAAGCATTCACATCTTTTGCGCCTGCATTTATATCAGCAGCCTACAACTTACCAAAAAAGGACACCAGTGTGACAACAGAATGGGTTAAAAGCCTAAAGCTTGATTATACACAATGAAGACGATGGTCGCTGAGGGAAAGGCATTTCGACACAAACAATCTGTAGAGTATGAGACTGCTCATCTTCAGACTCCTTTCAAAATAATAGCACTAATGTTGAGAAAACTCTATGGTAGAGATGATGGGAAATTTTATAATTTTGGTTGGATCCCACTTATGTACTATGTAGCCATGGAAGGAAGAATTTTTAATTGGGAAGATATAGTGACCAGAAACTTGGCCAAATGCATAAGAGCAGCTCAAGAAGGCTTGCAACAAAGCAAATCAGAATTTTACATGTCTTCTTTTTTAATAGAATGCATACTCTACTGTCACGGGTTCAAGAAGATAAACTGCGTGTGGAAAGGGGTAAAATCCCCTATGTACACAGCATACCAGATACTGGGGACTCATAAGTATCATAGTCATTACCAATTGATATGTGAAGAATTTTTGATACCCCTGTATCAGCTGATTTTCCTGGAAGAGTGTCCATGCTTGTCTGAGGGAGATTTAGAATCCATCAGGGAATATAGGGACTACTTATGCTCCCAATAAGGTACATATCTAAGGATGTATGGGGGAACCAAAGCCCCCTTATTGTTGCCCAAATACGCAACTGATTACATAGTTCATAAGGAAGAGGTTAGACAAGTTTTTATGGATGGTTTTGGGAATTATTTGTTTGATTTGAAAAAAGTTGTGTTCCCATCACTACCATTCTATGTGGAAAGATACAAGTTTTCCAAGGTTAAGGGAGCTCTAGAGTTCATCAAGAAACTGGAGAATTTCCATTTCAGAGAAAAGAGCTTTCACCGAAATGACTCCCAAGGTAAGGTGGCAGACCATAAGGTGAATTTTGAACATAAAGACTATGTAGATAAGGAAGAAAAAGTATATAGGAATGTTTATAGCATGGCTACTTCAAGCAAGCATTTGAAAAGGAAGACCTCTGTATTTAAGGGGAGTAGCAGCAGCAATCCAAAACCGAACGAGCCAAAGGAAGAAGCTGCAAATAAGGCCAAGGAAGAGAGTGCTCATAGATTGGAAACAGGAGCAAAGAAGATCTTAGCCGAGGAAAAACAGTGAGAAGAAGAAGAAGAAGTTGTCAAGGAAGAAAAGAGAAAGAAATAAGAAGCCATCCAAGGTAAGATTGTTGAGCTAGAAAAGGCTATAGCTCAAGAAGCTTTAAATCTAGAACTAGAAGGAAAAGACCTAGAAGACTGCACCAAGGAACAAAGTAAGAAAAATGAAGGAGATCTAGGTGGTAAATTCCAAGAGCAGAGTCCCACCCAAGATAACCCTAAATCTCCCCCATCTACTTCAGGAACCATACTTACAAGAGGCCATCTTCCCATAGTGGAATTGGGATTAGTACCATTTACACCATCCAAAGAATATGATGTGGCCTGTCTAGAGGACATATATTTTGATCCCAAGACAAAGTCAATCGTTTGGAAAACAGAAAAGGCTCTGAAGAGGGGAGACCGACCCCCAGTCACCATAGTCATAGAGAGAACAGTTGTGAAAAATTTCGAGGATAATCCGAAGTAGATGGCTTCCATGGGCATTGAATCTACATATGCAAATGCTCACGATATTGACAAAGTCACAGAGACCCTTGAGCAGTTCAAGGGAAAAATGGCCGAAATGAAAGCAGTTTTGAAGAAAGAGGAAAGAGTCGGTAGAGAGTCTAAGAGAAAATATGAAGATACTCTCTCAGACTATGAAAGGTTGCAGCAATATTATCAAATTCTGGAAGAGGAGTGGGACAATTTGAAGTAGTCCAACATGAACTCGATTAAGGAAAAGGTGGAGTTGGAAAATAAAATTGGAAAGATGGAAACATAGAAGTCTACAGCTGAGCAGAAGGCGGGACAATATGAAGCCCAAGTGGTGGCACTAGTGGCTCAAAAGAGCTCGTTAGAGGTGTCGTTGAAAGTAGCTAACGAACAAAGAACAGACCTAGTGCCTTTGACAACACATGCTCTTATGATCAGGAGCAAAATATATCAGATGCAGGTCTAGATCACAGAGGAGGTTTTGAAGACCAAGAAAATAGAAGCCCGACTAGAAGAAATCTCAGTCATAGCTTCTAAATTCAAAGATGAGACTCTGAATGTCATGGAAATCATTCAAGGAAGATTAGCATGGTTGGAAACAACCAAGGAGCCCCCATCAAATGCCCCATTCAAAGATTCAAAGAGAATGCAACTTGAATACGAATTGATAGGTTTTGGTAATAAAGCTGCTGAGAAGTTGGTAGAGGTAGTCAAGAAAACTAAGGACCAGTGCATGGAGTTTTGTGAGAAGGTACTTGCAACTCACAATAGGTTCCAAACATCATCAAATAAAAGGTTAGATGAAATTCCTTCACATGAAGAACATTTGAAACAATTGCAGGATATATTGCAAGAAGATGAGTTGGGCATACAACTGATTAAAAGCTTGGACAACCTGGTGCTAAAAAGTGTAATTGCTCATGCAGCAGTAAATAGGTGCCGGTTAGAAGATCGACTTAGATTACTTCCAACTAGAATGGCTAACATAAAGGCTCAGGCTGCTAAGCATGAAGTTACTGTCATATTTTTTGAGCCATCAGACTTTCAGGAAATAGTTACGAATACTATGGCTTGGAAGCAGTTTATTGATGAGTCAGTTGGGTCCACATAAAGTGTTTCATTAGAGGAAATTTGGGGTCTAAAATGGGCCTTATAAGAAAAAGCGCCAACAATAAGTTCTTGTGAGTTGGAATTCAAGAACTAATAAAATTCCAATAAAATAAGTCAACCATAATGGTTGAATTGACATATTTGTCATAAAAAAAAACTATTTTTTTTGTTCGTATTTTTGACATATCTCCCTATGTTTTTACTCAAATTTCGATCAATAGAGCTCGTTGGATGTAGAATTTGATTCCGCGTCCAACGAGTACCCACATTGCATACTTTTGACAGACCTCGCTACTCCAAAAACAAGAAATACCTGAAAAAAATGTGATGATGATGTCATCGTCACGTTTTTTCAGGTATTTCTTGTTTTTGGGGTAGCGGGTCCATCAAAAGTATGAAATGTGGGTACTCGTTGGATGCGGAATCAAATTTTTCATCCAAAGAGATCTCCCAATCAAAATTTGAGTAAAAACACAGGGAGATATGTCAAAAATACGAACACAAAAAGTAGTTTTTTTCTTTTTTCCTCCAAAATTAATAAATATTATTTTATTATTTTATTATTTTCCTNTGTGTCTTGTTGACACCTAGGAAACCTATTTTGTAATATTTGTATTTTTGTCTAAATTAGAAAATACACTAGGGGACAAATCCTTTTTGTAACCGAAATGTAAAGGAAGCCCAAAGGGCAAGGAGATCGAAGATCATTTGGAAATGTATAAGTATAGGTGAAATCGAATGAGAGAGGCCTTTTCCATGCTCTCTTATGTGAAAGGATTTATGTAAGAAGAACTATTTCTTTTTATAATAAAGAAGGACTCATTTTCTTTCTGATGGAGAAGGAGTTGTTCAAGTTTCAAATGCATGTTGTGTGGATGGTTGAATGTAGAATTATTTCTGTTTTATCTTACTCTGCAAACCTGTGAGATCGTTCTGACTTGTGAATTACTTCTATGTTATGAATGATTTCATGTTTTTTTTTATGAAGCTTATGCAACAAATTGAGTAATGAATGTTTTAATCAACACTGAGATATCTCTCTGTTTATATTTCTACTATATTCGTGTGTTTTGAAATAAATCAGCTACCTGTAATATTCTTTATGCATATCATACAGTACATTACTCACATAAACAATAATTTGCTCCCTAGGGATAGGTTAGTTCAGTTGTTATTTGATTTCTTTGATTCAATAACAAAGGAGATAAGACAGAAGGTAAGAACCTATGCATCACATTGTGAACTCTTTGCTTCCTAATCAAATTGCATTTAAATTTAGGCACTTGCATATCATTATAAAACATAAAATAAAATACACATAAACGGTTGATCGAGACGCAACGGGTAAAACAGATTTAAACCGTTACTAAAATCTACGGTAGCTGTACCGTTAACTGGACGGATTCCCCATACCAAACAATAAGCGAACTAATTGGGAGCGGTTATTGGGGAGAATCCTTACTGTCGATACCTGGGATTTTCCAAGCCTCGACAGGGAGATCAGCTCCTCCAAGTATTTTTTGAGATTCTCAGCTCCTTTTCATATTCTAACCTATCATATACATTAATAGTTCTACTCAATAAAGTCATAATGCCAAATATTCATGAAAGAGGCCTTCCAATGCTCATTGAATGAGCCTTTTTGTAGGTTTAATGCACTGGTATTGATGTAATGGATATCATAATTATATATGCTCTTGTTAATGCTTAGGATATATTGATAAAAATATGATAATAATTATTTGCAGGTCTGATCAAATACAAATTCGAAATCCCTCTTCATCTACACACCCATGCTCTTTAGCTAGTTAAAACTAACTAGTTTTACCATTTTCAATGCTATGAGAGTTTTGTACATCCAATTTTCATTATGTAGGTTTACGTAGGTTATATGTTCACCCCAAAACCAAACCCAACTCATAGAGTCATAATTCATGGAGGTCATACAATTTTTTAGTGGCCTCCTCTGCACAGACAATCTCTAGGCCAATTTTATAGTTTTTACCCAAACACCTTCAAATTCTTTAAATTTTTTTCAGAACTGTCTGGAACCTATTCAAATGATATTTTTTTCCTAATAAGTGATTGAAAACTCACCTAATACTTCCATAAGCCTTGGTTTCTTGGAATTGACTATTCAATCTCAATTTGCACCACTTGGGACACCTAGAAGCCTGGGAGTAGACTTCAGCATAGTTGATTTTTGAAGCCTAAAAGGGCCCAACATCCAAGTGCTTAGGGGTATGAAATTTTAGTCTCCAAACCTATCCTTTAGTTTCTTCCATTAATCCTCTTCCACTCTCAGGTTTTTGTCATTATTGCCTATGTTTTTCATTGTCAAAGAAAGTGCTCAATTAGTTTGTAAAATTTTATTAATATTTTAATAATATCACCAGTATTATGATTTGATTCATATCAGGGATATTACAGTTCCAAACCTATCACTTTGACTTGTAAGAAACAATAAGCTATTTTTCTTTCTTCGGTATAACTGAGTATCAAGCCACAATTAATGCAAGTCAAGAATCCATATGGCCTCAATATATCCTTTTAGAGCTTGGATTCCAACAACGACATTAGGCTACCCTATGGTGTGACAATAAAAGTGCCACCAAGCTCATCAAACATCTAGTTCAACATCAACACAACATAAACATTGAACTACATGTGCACTTCATCATAAAGCTTATTCATGATCAAATTCTCTAAGTTCTCTTTTTCCTTTTAAATGATCAAGTTGCACACATCTTCACATAGTCTCTTATAGAAGTGAAAATGGGGTAGGTTATAATGCCTCCTTTCTTCTCCTATTGTAAATCTTCCAATCGTATCCCATTTTTTTTAAGGGGAGATGTTAGTAGATTTAGATACTAAAGAGTTAGTTAAGATCATGTTAGTATAATGTGTCTTTAGCTAAAATATGTTTCTTTAGTATGCATGTGTACTTATATAATCTAAAAATCATGATATGTTCTAGACATAAATTGATCTTATAGTTCATTTTCATCTCAATATTAATGACTATTGATCCGCAGTTTAACGTTCAATTTGTCCATGATCTCCAGTTCAAGAACATGGAAGGTCATTCTCTAAATAGATTTTGAGAAACTCATATGTAAATTCCTTTACCTTTGTCATTAAAATATTTCCTTAAGTATCTATTTGGTCGGGGCCATGGACTATTTCCCTCTTTAAGGGGATTTGTTGGAGTAGGGTCCCGCAGCTACAGAAGAAGCTGCTAAGTTTAGCGGAGAGATAAGTTTTGGCGGAAAGAAGATAAGACAGAGCTACCACGCCATAGCACATTTCCAGCTGCAGAGCAGAGCCGGAAACCATGACTTTTTGAGATAGGAAAGTCAAAGAAAGGCAACGGTACCTGAGCGGTCGAGAAGAGAGAGCTCACCCACTGCATTGAAGGCAGCGGCGGAAGACAGGAGGGCTCAGCGACCCTCATAAAGAAGAAGGAGCAACGAGGCTCAAGCATTGAATACGAAGGACAGAAAAGAGAAGCGATGCATAGTACCCATGGTCAGTGCCAGGAAGCATGGAAGACTGCAGAGAGATGTGGTGTGACGAGAAGCGGTGCATAGTACCCATGGTTAGTGTCGGGAAGCATGGAAGACTGCAGAGAGCTGTGGTGTGACGGGAAGCAGCTACCTCAAGGACAGAGAGGACCGACTATCACTAATTAGGGTTTGGGTTACTGTTGGGACAGGCCCACAGTGTTGTAAAAGCAAGACCTTCGGGCTGCTTATAAAAGAATGTAATTTTGTATTGTAAATGGTTGGTTAGATAATTAGACAGTCATGATTGAAATAGGCAATAAGGATACGTAGACTGTTGTAAAAGCCGAGCTCTGGTTCTGGTTCTAGCTGTAGCAATCTTACTAAAACCAGTAGCTGGCTTATAGAGCATGCATGTAACGATCCGCAGGGATTGACTGAGAGGGAAGAGTATGTTGTAAGAGTGACAACATAAAGGTAGAGAAGAAAGATCTAAGAGAGAAGATCTTGAGCTACATGTGAGGTGCAGCAGAACTGTGTTTGCCTTCCCTTAAGCTATAATAGAGAAGCACAGTTCTGTGGATGTAACTCCCATCCTGGGGGCGAACCACGTAAAATCCCGTGTTATATGATTGATTTGCGTATTGTGTTTATTTGTTGCATTCATCAGTTATGTTATGCAATTTGTTTACAGTTAATGTATGAATGAGTTATTCAGTTACAGCACTACAGGAAGATAAATATAAGTTGAAATCCTTGGCACGTCGTATAAGGACTTATTTATGCTTTCCTTAGATAGTTAATTAATCACAGTAAGACAGTATGGGTATCAAGTCTTACACGTCGACACGAACAATGCTAAGTGTGCTAAGCCGCAGGAGGAGGGTATCGCAAGAAGGAGATACCGCACCGACAGAGGAGCTGCGGTGCGCGATACCGTAGGTTGAGGACTTAGCGTTGAGCAGGAGTTGCGTGTCGCATGGGGCGCGGTGATGTGGTAAGATTGGAAATATTGTGGAAAGGAAGGAGTTGTGCGACAGGAGAAGAATCCGCACGACGTGCGCAAGGGTAGAGACACCGCGGCTAGAAGGGACACGAGTGGGGAATAGATCGCGCATCGCGAGCGAAAGATCACGCGGCGCACAGGAAAGAGATCTCGCAGCTAGGAGAGCTGCGAGTCACCAATAGGATTGCCACAGAACCTGGTCCAAGACACTTAAGTCCTTGGCCAACCCATTAGAATCACTTCAGGTGAGACTTCAGGCCACTTTCGGTCTGTTGCCGAAAGGGCCAGTGAGCTAGGGGTGTTGTTGGTTGATTATAGTAAACTCGGGTCTGCCCATGCAATCAACAAATGGTTCTATTGCTGGTTTGAATGAGAGGGAGTTAATGTTCTATTGGCATCCTACCAGAGAAGAGTTTCACCAGTGGCTGGATTCAGACTTAACGGAGTTTGCCAAGAAAGAAAATCGGAGTCCTAGACTAAGCATAGAGGACTGGTTGGAAAAACATATTGCTTCAGACATACATTCGATATTCTTTGCAACCTATGGGAACGAGCATTACGACTGGTTATCAAAGTTGACAGATAGGAACACATTCAAGAAGAAAAGAACCATTGTCTGGACACTAGAGCTGATTCAGACCGTACAGAACCTCGACAATCCGATTACGAGAGCAGTGGACTTCTGGCTTACAAGTGTGCTAGAAGGATTTGTTACAGAATTTGCAGTTGACTAGAGAAAGAGCTTCAGCGAGGCTGAGCGCTACTTCTTCAAAGGATATCGTGGTAAGTACCTAAGATCTCTAAACTTGTCCATTAAGATGCTGCTATATGAAAAAGTAACAATGGATCTAGTTTCAGATGAATAAGTAAAGATAGTGATGTCACAAGAGTTTGAAAGTGATTTTGATGACATTGGACGAACACGTAGTGGAAAGAAGTATAAAGTAGATTTTAGCTCTCCTGTATTTGGAGACAGTTCAGACAGCATTAGGCAACCGAGTCCTAGTACCATAGAAGAACCAGAGGGGGGTATCCCTTACCATCCCTATACCCCACAGAAATAGACAGGGACTCAGAGTAACCCCATGGGTACTCCATCTAGTAGTTCACAGACAGTACCTACTCCCGCTACATCACCTTCACCTACACCGCTGAGTGGTAGTAACCCAGTCAATCATAACCCACCACAGAGAAATAGAATGGGAGATGACATGAAGCTACCTACCTTTAAGGGTACAGGAGCAGAAGACCCGGAACAGTATTGGTTCCTATGTGAAGCCATGTGGACCATTAAAACAATCAACGATGATAATCTTAAACTTGTACAGTTGGTCACCACACTCAGAGACCGAGCTTTAACATGGTACATAAAGTATACCACACTACCCAAGACGCTTTCCCAGGTCAAGAACGCCATGATTAAAGAGTTCAAGAAACCTAAGTCTGAATCGCAGTGTATAACAGAGCTCAAGGATATTAAACAGCTACCATCAGAGTCAGTATGGGACTTTGACCAGAAATTCAAAGCCCTTATAGACCAGGTAAGCTTCGAGTTTGCTCCAGAGCAGCATAAGGAATGGTTTATTGCAGCGCTGCTCCCTCACATCAGACTGCCACTAATGCAGCAGAAACTCCAAACGCAGGATGAAGCGTTGGAGATGGCGATGAAGTTAGAAGCATCACCTTTAGCTGAAACCAGTGCAAGCATGACAACTCTACAGAACCAGTTGGCCAACCTCACGTTACAGATACATGAACTTAAGAAAGGGAAAGAGGTTATGCAAGACATATGGTGCATAAAGTGTAGAGCACAGGGTCATACCAAAGATAACTGTCCAGTCTTCGCAGAATATTTAGCATCAGGGGCTCCTAACCCCTTACCACGAACACAAGGGCCATGGTGTGAAATATGTAAAACACAAGGACATCCGCCTCAGCAATGCCCTTTGCTTCAGAAGTATGTACAGACACCTAAGAACCTATACTGTGTCTTTTGCAAGTCCGTCGGGCATGATGAATAGGACTGCCGAGCCTATGATCTCATGTTAGATAGAAAACATGACATGTACAGAGTCCGATCAGAAACACCGGGTCCAGCAACAGGACCACAGCTGGATCAGGCTTACGGAGGCCATGCAGGAGGATTCAGAGGACGAGGCCATGGAGGAGGCTTTGCACATGGAGAAGGCTTTGGCTGAGGAGGAGGTTTTGGCCAAGGTCGTGGGCCAATCACTTGTTATAATTGCAGAGTTTTAGGACACTATGCTAGGGACTGTCAGAACCCCACCACCACTTGTAACTACTGCAAATCTTACGATCATACCATAGAACAGTGTCCTATCCTGATAGCTAAGATCAAAGACCCTAAGCCCACAGTACACCAGAACATCCAGCTTATTGTTGCCGAACCGGAGGAATCAGAACCCAAAGTTAACATTATGACTCAGAGCGGTGCTTCCACCAGTGGGACATCGCAGGATCCCGAAAAGAACGCAAAACAGCCGGGGGTGCGCAGAGCTCCTAGTAAAGCAACGCCATTCGATCTGCAAAAGAACAAAGAGACATTTCAGGAAGCTAAGGCTTCCTTCAATCAACCTATGCAATCAGAATCCCAGGTATCGTCGTCTAGGGGCGTACCACAGCAAGTACCTTATGGCGATACCAGTGAACAGGTACCGCAGGCTACCACAGCAGGAAAGAGGACGAGGATGAGCCGACAAGAAGTGTACAATCCTTCCTGCATAGTTGCTTGAAACTCCTCAGAAATGAAAAATCCATTGGAGAGCTACAACGCATCATAGATCAGTGTCAGCAACCTTCTCTCCCGGATAGTGCACACCGCGCTATTCATAATATTACAGGACATACAAGGACCGGAAGAGAGATGAAGCTTACAGCGCAGATTGGAGAATTTGAAATGGATGAGGTCGTCTTAGATCTAGGATCAGAGGTGAATGTTCTAACTAAGCAAACATGGCAACAGATGGGTAGCCCTCAGTTAGACATATCGCCTATCCACCTGAGATTAGCTAACCAGCAGCAAGTATCACCATTGGGTCGAATGCCACAGGTGCTAGTTGACATTGACGGACTACGCAGCTTTGCATACTTTGAGGTTATAGAAATCATTGGCGACAGTCGACCATATCCAGCGTTATTAAGTATTGGCTGGGCGATCGGTAGCAAGGCTATCATCGACCTAAAGAGAAGACAAATGACCTTCGAGGATGCACAGATCTGGGTCATCGCGCCACTAGATCCCTTCCAAGGTCCTAGGTATATCGAACCCTTACGAGTAGAGGAGGAAGCACATAACATGGATAGCCTTTACCAGATGACTGCGAACCAGAACGACTACATCAATCCAACCGCAGAAGGGAACATTAGTTGGCGATGCGACAGCTCATGCGCATTGGATTCTGATGTTGGACTAGAGAACTGGCAGAACAGACTTTACGAAGTCTCAGCTCGCAGATGTGTGTTTATGAGTAAGTCACTGCGATGGATTTGCATAGAGATCACTGACCTTCCATCATATAATGGAATGACAGATATCCAGGACTTCCTTGAGCAGTTTGAGCAACAAATCCCTTATGAGCAGAGGATCCCAGCTATGGACCTTGTAGTACGAGCCACACCTGCAAGATGGTGGTATGCGCATAAAGAGAATATCACATCATGGGATGATATTAAAAGACTGATGGAAATCAGATTTTCTATCGATAGAGAGTATGTCCAGTAGAAGTACACAGGAGAAACCGATCCTAGCACTCACATTCAGGCATGTGAACGGAGTTGGTCGGACGTTCCCAAGGAGGAATGGGTTCACCAATTCATTCACACATTAGACACAGTTCCAAGGAACTGGTATAGAGAGACTGAATTACGCAAGGGGATGACTACATGGTCACTGATGACAGACAGTTTCCTACTCACTTTCACGTTTGAATCAGAACATCCAAGTGTTGCTCAGGCCCTTGACATAATCAAGATAAAGATATTTGAAGACTGTACTATACCAATACCAGCCCAACCCGAGTGGGCTATCCAGCTAGAAAAGGCGTTGGAATGTTATAATTTTGCATCAGAATCAGAGGAGGCGGATGAGGACCCTCGCAATACTAACATTCCGGAGTTAGAAGGAACTCGTGATGTTGGAGGACCACAGTTAGAGACTCCAGCAATCACTGAGCCCATCAAGATTAAAAAGGTCAATATTGGCACAGATGCAGAACCTAAGTTTGCCTCTATTGGAGACTATTGGAACGATGAAACAGTTGGACAGATTGCAAATTTGTTACACGACTATCAGGACCTATTTCCCACCAAGTTCACAGAGATGAAGGGAATATTTGGAGATCTGGGAGTGATGAGAATACCATTGAAGGAGGACGCTAGACCAGTCAAGTAGCACCCATATAGATTAAATCCGCTCTACAAAGAAAAAGTCAAGGACGAGATCAATAAGATGTTAGCAGCAGGCATCATTGAACCGGTAGAAGAAAGCGAATGGGTTAGCCCCATGGTCGTACAAGAGTAGAAAACAAAAGGGGACATCAGAATCTGTGTCGATCTGCGAAAACTCAACGATGCATCACTTCATGATCCATTTCCGACACCATTCACGGATGAGGTATTAGACAACATGGGAGGACAGGAGGTCTACTCCTTCACTGATGGCTTTTCAGGCTACCACCAGATCAGAATACATCCAGAAGATCGATCTAAGACCACCTTTGCAACAGAATGGGGCTCGTTTCAGTACACGGTAATGCCCTTTGGTCTCAAGAATGCACCAGCTATATTTTCTAGAGTAGTAGTTGCTGTATTTAAAGAATACATCCATAAATTCTTAGAAGTATATTTTGATGACTGGACTGTATTTGGACTAATCGATAAGCACATAGGAGATTTAAGACTGATGTTAGAGAAATGTAGGCAGTACCAGATTTCTCTAAACTTGAAAAAATGTATATTTTGTGCACCATTTGGTATTTTGTTGGGTCATATTGTGTGCAAACAAGGCTTGATGGTAGATCCCGCGAAGATCGCCATCATCGTAAATCTTCCCGCACCCAACTCAGTCAAGTAGTTGAGGACAGTACTTGGTCATACTGGGTACTACAAAAAGTTCATCAAGGGCTACGCAAAGATTACAGCACCAATGGAGAAATTGCTGAAGAAAGATGTAAAATTCCTTTGGAATGAGGAATGTCAGCAGAGCCTCGACACGCTTAAAGAAAAGATGGTTACAGCACCCATCCTAGTGTTTCCAGACTGGACTAAGCCATTTCATGTACACGTGGATGCATCCGGCATCGCACCGAGAATCAGTCTACACTGGCAGATAGTCTAGCTATGAGGAATCGCATCAGGACGGTTCAAAAAAAATAAAAAATAAAAAATAAAAATAAAAATAAAAAAATTTGCGCAGGTGATGCGGAGTTGCATCGCACCAGTGCGATGTTTCCCCGTGTCACGTACTCAGTTTTGCAGCCGACAGATGGCCAGTCAAGTCACTGTCTGACAGGTAGTTAATGAGGAAATGACCGGTATCCCTTACCATAGATTTGGCGGCAGCATAATTAAAGTTTCCATATTTGGCAAATCTTTGACGAGACCGACGCCGGTACACGTACACTTCGAGGAAAATTTAATCGGATTTCGGCATTTATTGAGGATCGGGTAGCCGGTGTGGCCTTGTCCATGCAATTAATGCGAGCAACGCGTTCATTCTAGATGACCGTTGTGACCGGGATTACCTTCTATGACATAAAAGCAAAGACTATTCATTCGGGTGGGTTTTATTTCCAAAGAACCAAGGACTGTAGAGTACATTCTTGAGTCCTCCCTGTGCAGAGTTCATCCCATTACAGAGTGCCGAGTTTTTCAGACTTTGCAACCATTTCACATCCACCATTTCGCACAGACTAGGTCCTATTTGAGGATGAGCCACTAGAAGCGCTACTGAAAAGATTCAAGCGTACTGGCCTTGCAGCTCCCATGACGACACCACTCAGGAACGCCCAGCCAGGTTCTTCACAGGCCAGACAACTGCCACAGACGAGGAGTCAGTCTCAGCTTCCAGAGGAATCCAGTTTGGGGCCGGACGAGGAAGTCCTGAGTTCAGTAGACTACCTCATACCACAAGTCGAAGGCACTCCAGAGGTCAAGCTCCCTAAGACTAGTAAGCTTACTGTTCCCATTCCACCAATAGATTCTCGAGTAAAAGAAAATGGAGATCTCGTAGGATATGCTGGTGTTGTTAAATTTATCGATTACAACCTGGGAGATGGCAAGACGTACCCCCACTTTAAGCCAGATACATATCTTCGACTTGAGAGGAACCCAAGGACAGGTAGAGAAGAACTTGTTCCCCTGCCACATGTCCAGATTCTTGAGCCTTCAGGTTTGCTCAACCTGTTGATACTACCCCATTTTGGACGTAGTGCAGAGGTCAATGCCGTGGTGCATGTCCTATTGTCGTGTGTACATGGAGGTTATCTCTGGTTAGGCCACAGGGTCGACCTAAATGTCAACTTAATACACCACATTACTGGACTGTCTAAGACTGGTAAAGCCCCCGAGACACAGACATCAGGAAAAACCAAGGATTCCAAGCTACCGGCAGCCTTAGTCAAAAAGTACAAATTGCAGAGAGGAGGTAGAGGGTACGAAATCACGAGTTTACAAAATTAAACGCTCAGATTTACAGCTAGTCTGCTTGCAGGCAGATTGCTAACCAAGGTACGACCAAAGGAAGTCACAGGATCTGTGGTCAACTTGGCCATACAAGTTACAGAGGGAGAGCAGTTCAACTGGTCCCTGTTTTTATTGAGTATGTTTCAGGAATACTGTTTGGCGGCCCAAGATCAAGAAAACCACCCTTTCCATTTTTGGTGGCTGCTTATACTATGTTCCTTCGTCGGCTGGAAGGAGCCGCCCAATACCTAGTTTCCACAGCTCGCAGGAGGAGCGCCCCGAGGAGTGCGCTATGCCAGTTTATGGGACAGTAACAGCCAAGCAAGGAAACAGGTTAATATGCTAGTCTTCTATGACTATTATAAGATGTTGAAGACAATTATCCAAGCATCACCACAGATCAGTACAGAGTTCGTGGACGTATATGATAATCGGCTTAATTTTATGGCAGACAGCCATACAATCTATCTTAGACCAAAAAGAACAAAAAGGGATGATTGGGCTCCTGGCTGGTACAGGATGACAGCGCAGGATATTGAAAATGTCATCAAAGGATTTGATGACCAATGGCAGCAAGAATATGAAGATACCACCCCCCTGCCATCAAATACTGCGCAAACAGACCCACACGAAAAGGGCAAAGACAAAATGGAGACCCAAGCACCAGGCACAACAGAAGTGCCACCACTGGGCAAAAAGAGAAAAGATCCAGAAGGGCCAATGGAAGAACACACAACCAAGGATGGAACAAGAGACCCCAGAAATACGAAAGAAGAAAAAGCAGAAAGCTACAAATCCAATTCCGATGGCTGCATTAACAGATGAGGACTATGAACTCATCGCAACAAGGACGTGCGACACATTGAAGGACTCATTTGATGCGGTGAAGGAGTCGCAGGAAAAGATACAGAGCGCAGTAGAAAAGCAGACTCTAGACCTGAAAGCAATCACAGAGAATACTACCATGATGCACATCCCACCGGTAAAGGAAACCGCTGGAGAAACTTCGACACCATCGGTACCCCGCGAGGAGACCTTAGCAACAGATCGCCTCAATACTATTTTGATTCCACCAGGGAGTATCAGATTCCCTGCGACAACGAAGGACCCGCCAGTCCAGTTTAAGCAACCCATTGAGGTTAATCTAGTAGAATTTCATATTGAGCAATTGCAGATGATTCAATAGCAGATAAACATAGAGCTCAGGACCAGGGAGCTCATGACCTACAAGCAGAATGCGCAATTGAAGCAACAGAATGCAGCACTCGCTACCAGCTTTCAGAAAAAGGTAGACGAGTTAAAAATCTGTCAAGATAGGGATCAGGAACTATCCCAAGTACTACAGAGCATCGCACTAGAGCTACCTAAATGTAATATTGAGTTCGCGTTGCCGCCACCACAAAAGCTAAGGAAAATAGCAAACAGAGCAAAGGCTCTGGAAGAAACTGTGGCTAAGATGGACGAAGAGGTGGCCAGGATGAAGGTAGACCACGACGCGCAGATTGCCGAGCTTGAAGCCCGCGTACGAGACACATCCTAGGTAGACCAGAAAGCACGAATAGAAGCCTTTCGAATCACTTCTCCACAGATAAAATCTAGCATTGATGAAGCAATGTCGGTACTCGCGGAGGCAACAAGCACATGGGACGAGTTAGAAGAGCCGCCACAAAAAGTAGGAGTTCAACAAAGTATTCAGTAGGTAGAGAATACTGCAGCGACATTGAAAGAAGAAATAAAGAGCTTAGCATCTCTTCAGAAGATGAGAAAGACACAGGAGATAAACCGATTGCAGCAGGAAGTGCAGCGGCTAAGAACACAGGAAATACACATCAACAGCCTGCTTCAACCTTACCAAGAGAAAATCACCGAATTAGTTGACGCGGCTGAGCAGAAGGTGAAGGAGTTCACTGCTATAAGAGAGAAAGTGGATGAAACAGAGGACTCTAAGGTTGATCAAGCTTCGCTTGAAACTACAAAAGAACGTGTGGAGGTGATAAAGAACGAAGTCGAAGGACTTCGGCAGAAGTTGCAGAGGACTTCATAGGAAGCCAAACACTAGTGGAAAATGAGAGATTAGTGACCAGGAGACCAAAATTTTTGGTCACCACAATTTTTTTCAAGGGATAAATGACCAAAATTGATAAATTTAAGTGAGCTAACTAAAAAAGACCAAGATAAATGACCAATTTTGGTCACTGGATTAAAACCAACTGAAAATGACCAAGATAAATGACCAAATTTGGTCACGGGATATCTAGACTAAAAATGACCACATGACAATTGGTCATTTTTTATTCTTGTGATCTTCTTATTATAATCACTCCCAATTAATTAATTATGATTAATAACCAATGTAATTGCAAGGCATTCTTTGAAGATGAAGTCCATAATTTTAGGTCTTCTTCCTGATTATCATTCCTTTTGGTATAAAGACAATAAAGATAAGGATAGTGGCCTACATTAGCATAGAAAACAGTTTTGACGTTCCCAAGCCCGGTTATGCTAGCTAATTTATAACTAATTACGTCTGATTGCTTGATATAATTTTGTAGAATTTTTTTTAATGTTTTCTGAGTTGTGTATTATTTTTTCTTAGGTGCCCAATTCTTATCATAATTCTTACATCTCTCAAGCTTGAATTGCACGTGGATACTCCAATATGGTTATGGCATAGTCTAAGTAGTTTTTTTGATATAATGAAGTGTGCTCCAACTTGAAAATAATTACAATAAAATAGTTAATGTTATATTGTTACTTATGAAGTGTAAAATTTGTGATACACATATGACTACTTAATTAATGTGTTTAAAATAAGTTTCATTGAAAATATATCATTTTTTTCATGTAGAAATTAATTAAGAGTATTCAATTGTTTAAAATTGTAAAAAATTGAAAGATCAACAATATATTTTTGCATTTTTTTTGGTTAAAATATTTAATAAACTTTTATTTGTCAATTGAAATACAATTATTTATATTGTCTTTCATTTGTCAAAAGCAATATAAATAATTGAAATTAAAACCCCTTGTAAATACACAAGTATATATAAACCTATCACATATAGCTTTACTAACACATAGCTTTACTATTTATGCCCTTTTAATTGAAATTAAAACCGGCCCTTGCAAATACCCGGGTATGAACCTACCACACATAACTTTACTATTTATTCCCACCCACATGCAACTAATGAAACTTTACACACTTCTTGCTCGGGCCTTTAAGTTAGACCGGGTTAACATTAATTGGTTGGTTGCTAATCTAATTTAAAAACAACTTTACACACTTCTTGCTCGGGCCTTTAAGTTAGACTGGGTTAACATTAATTGGTTGGTTGCTAATCTAATTTAAAAGCAGGTTGTCACAATAGCTTGAACAAAACTTCCATGATAAAGGTCTATTTTTTCAACAATTTTTTTTTGTAAAATGATTTCACAAAGTTATTATTTATTTGGAAAAAAAATAAGTGAATTATTTTTGGTTTATTTCATTTGAATTGTGTTTTCTTTTAAAATTAAGATACAACATGAAAATAATATTATAACAAATATATTGCATCTATGGTATAGATAAAAAGAAAGAAGATGAATATTAATATTGCATCTATGGGATGGATAAAAGTGAAGAAGATGAATATTAAACCACACAAACAAACACTTTACAACCGGAAAATAAAGCAGCGATAGCTGTCACTCTGTTCGTTTTGGCCAAGATAATTTGGAATATGATATAATTAAAAGGTACAAGTATTAACATTCTTTCGTTTGAGTCGAGCCCCTTCAGAGTTGATCACAGCCAACATGATGAAGAGCGAGCCGCGTGGGGAAAATAGAGGGTTCGTTTGGTGGTTTCACCTTATTTCCCCATTTAGTTGAGCCCCTTCCAATTTATCACTGCCGACATGATGAAGAGCGAGTGGCTTGGGGAAGAAGAGAGGGTTCATACGGTGGTTGCCATATTGGACAGCTTGTCCTGGAGTTTATTCTAGTAATTGCTGTGGTAATTCGCGGGAGATTTTGTTATTACAGAAATAGAATGTTGATGTTGGTTAATTGGCGGGAGGGGAGTGAAATTGCTTGGATTAATATATATCCACCAGTGATAACCTCTGCAATGGAGATGAAAAGGGCATCAGACCAGACGTGGAGGCTTTTGAAGAGGCGGGCAAGGACATCTTTAGTTGCATAGCTGAAATCCTCCGGTTCTTTCCAGGTAACTCAAATTCTTCTGATATTTTTGCATCTAGTGTTAAACTGTTAGGGATTAATTGTTAAAATTTTTCTGGATACTCTCCAAGTATGCAAAAGCCTCAAATTGTCAAATTCCTCACCTTGAGTTGGTCAAAGCTAGCTAAGCCATACCGTGCTGCATATAATATTGCATTGATCTGAGCGTTTCTGTAATCCTTCTGTCAAAAGTGTGCACCCGAGCGGTTTAGCCAGTAAGAAAGCAATCTGGGTCAAGTTCATTGTCTCTAGTTCGCAAGAAGAAAGATATGGGTATCAATAGATATATCAGTCAGGAAGGTAGCAATAAATAAGATCTTCGGGAACTCGCCAAGCTCCACGCATGGAGTTCCTCGATGGAGATTCCCCAAGTAATTGGCTCTTATTAAACCTGGGCTAGTTCGGCGCAGACCGAGTTCTACCCCTTTCTTTTGAAAATATTAATTGCTTCTTTGGCCCCTTTGGAGAAGCACGTCTGAATCCGGCGGCAAAGCATATCGAATTCACAAATAAATTAGCTCCCATAGGAATAGGCACCTTGACCAATCGACTATCCTGCTTATTTAATATTTTAAGGATAGACTCAACATATTTACTCTGATTAACCAGAGCCTTCTACCTACTTGATTTCTCTTGATCTCCATTCCAAGAATGAAATGAGCTTGACCAAGATCCTTCATGTCGAACTTGGAGGATAGATGCACCTTTAAATCATCCTTTATCAAATCCATGTTGTCATCGACCAACAGCATGTCCTCAACATACAATACTACAAATATGAAGTGTTTACCGACCTTCCTACTGTAGACACAATGGTCTGCCTGACTCCTTGTAAACCCCAGTTGCTGAATATAAGTGCCAAATTTCTGGTACCACATCCTGGGTGACTGTTTCAAACTATGGGGGCTTTAGATAAGATCTCGATGAGTACATGAGATTGTATCAAGTCGGAAAGCTAATTATTTTGGATGTCTCCTCATATTGGACTGTGAGAAGGGAAGTTGATCGGTACAAGAGCTAAGTAATTATAGATTCGCAGGAATGATTAGGTTGTTAGCTGTTACATATTTATTGGGTATGTGTATGACTGGCTGTTATGTAGTAGGGCCGTGGTGTAATGGAGTTGTAGGTCTGTCAGTTATTGCAAGGTCTGCTGGTGGTCGATAACTAACTAAGGTTGGGTAAGTGAGGTAGAAAGGTGGTTAAAAGTCAAGGTTGTTGGTTGCAATAGTTGGCATTCAAATTCATCCAGTACACCAGCTGAACCAGGGTCTTCCCTCAAAGCAATAAGGGTTTGGTGTGGTGAAGTGGTTGGATTCAGGATTAAAGCGTATCTGGCTACTTCAATGCATTAAGATTTGAATAGAAAGCTAAGTTTGGATTCTTTCCATT
>LPNX010639313.1:3429-19372 GCA_001517045.1 Pseudotsuga menziesii
CTATTTATTTTAAAATGACAACTCATAAAGTATGTTGTAGTTCTGATAGCAATACTGATATGCAGGAATTCTGGTTTCTTTTACTATAATATAAAATGATAAACCCTACTGATAATACCTAAATCTTTAATCTGTAATGCATTTACTTTACACATAAAAGAAATGAATATAACTTATATTTCAAGTATACTTAGTCTTTCTTTTCATGCACAGTTAATTCTTTTCCAGAGAACAGAATACAATTCAGATTTAAACGAAAGCTGCAAATGAGATAGCTTAAATAAAAGATAATTACAGAGTAAAACAATTATAATAAAAGTAAAATAAACTAGGGAACTCAGTTTAGGAGATTACTTCTTCTAAGCTTTGAGATGCCATGCTAGAGTACTACCTGATGATATCAGGTGTGGAAAAACATGGTAATACTAACAATTTTTTACACTAACAGTTCAAGGTACTAACAATTCCTTTCAGATACTTAAATAATCATACTGTTTATCTATTTATGCACAGAAGGATATAGAGATATGAATGAAAAACCTGTTAAACTGCTGTGGACAACAACAGCAATGGGAGGCCGTTCCTCCCTACCAATTCCTGGAGAGCGCTCAAACAACGACTTCTCAGGACCCCCGAGCTTGATCTGGTCTCCCTGGATTGGAACTAGGTGCAGCAAGACATATACAGTCCTTCAGCTCTATATTAACTCAGAATCTTTGAGACAGTTTCCACATCTCAACTAGCTGTACTCAGCTTCAAGTTCCTGCAGACATTCACTCACAATCACTTCCTTACTATCTTCCCTTTTCCTCAAATGAAAACTCCTGAATCACATTCAGCTGAATGAATTCTTCCTGGAGTAAAAACTGAGCAGCCTCAGCTCTCTTCATTGAGTACTTTTAAAGATTGCCTAGGTCTTAATTGGGATAACTGTCATTTAATGAGCCACCTTCCCACATTCCACTTTCTTGGGGAATCATGACCCCAAATATAGGGAAGTTGCCACCTGCAACTTAGGAAGTGCTTGAGGATGCTGCCACTTGTCCTTTGCCTCTCCACCTAGTTCCAATATCCAGTTTGACCAGTAACCTCTTTTAACAGCTCTCCCATGCTGTTGTCTCCATAATATATTTATTATTAATAAAATATTTTCAATTACACTCCATAACTGTTGACTCTGCTGAGTCATCAATCCCTACTTAGGATTAAGTTTAACATAATGTCTCAGAAAATAAAATAAAAACAATTACATAATTTTACAAAATTTGGAGTATGTGACATGATAATCTAGTGTGTGTTGGATCGATAGGAAATTTCCTATGGAACAATGTCAAATCACAACATTCACTGCATCTTTTCCCACCTACACACTAGGGTAATTTTTAGGGGCGAAATTTTGCCAATTGGCTATTTTTTAGGTTTTTTTTCAAAAAATAAATTCGCTATTTGGTCATTTTTAGTGTCTAATATCGCATATTTTTACATAAAATATGTTTTTTATCATAATATTCGCCAAAATTTACACATTTCAGTGTTATTTTTATGTTTCATATTTAATATTCACCTACCTATCTATAAACGTGTTTTTTTAATCCAAAACAATCGCCTAGAATACTATACTGAAGTATAAAATTAGAATCCTTAAAAAAGACTGTGCTACAAACCTCTTATTGAAAAACACATGATCATGAATCTTGTTGCATAGTATCATACAAATAAAATCTCACACTATGTGAGGATTTGGTTCACCATTCCACTTCCTTTCGCAAAAAATAAAAAATGTGTCATAATATAGTTGGAATTCAACATGGTATCGGAAGCAACAAGTGCTGCAAATTGTATTTGGCCTAATATAGTACAATGATTCATTAAACATGTTAAATGCGATATGAAAACCAGGATTGGTTTCCTGGAATTCCTTGTAAAGTGCAACTACTCTCATCTCTACCACATCCTTACAATGCTCCTTATAAATGCCTCTGGATAAATGTTTCCACACGACATGCTTTTGATATGGAATAGCACGAGAATGCCTTTCCTAAAACTCTATCACCTTCCCTTTAATTCCCTTCATCATCCTGCCTCCATATGGTCCCTACAAATAAGATATCAACAAGAAGCTTCATCATTTTCATCTATACAAACCCTGAATTTAGTATATTTGAACAATGTTCTTTTTGAAACATTGAGCAATGATGACATTGTTGATACCATTTGATTTCTTGAGGTGCTTGGCGGCACAACAATCATTATAATTTCCCTATGAGCAACTTAGATATTATCATTTCTTGATTTTCCAAGCGAAGGTAATGAAGTTCTTACATTTTCTATTGCACTCTCATGTCTTTTTTGTTTTAGCATCTTGAAAATCCAACAACTTTGTGGCATGCTTCAATTATTTTGTGTCCTATCAATCCATGTATGATTTTAGCTTGTTCCATAACTAAATGTTGTTCAAAATACGACTTTTATGTTACTGCCACACTCTCTCACTATCTGATTAGAGATTGAGTTTCCAAGATCTTCTCATACAATAACAACTTCACAATCATCTAGACAATTTCCACCGCTTCCGACCCCACTACAAATCCCAATTATACTTGAAATGTGAGAGGGAAAAGATTCCGGTGATGGTTGATCATGATCATGAGGGGGCATGGGTTCATGTGATTCTTGATTGTAATGATGTGACGGTTGACCATGATCTATCCCTACATAATCAAAATTCATGTGAAGGGAATTTCAATTAGAAATGCAGAATGCAAGGAGGTTTATTTTAAAGCACCAAATTGAAGTGTTTTGAAATGTGAAATACACAAATGCAACTCAAGAATTTAATTTGTCCATCATCACAATATTTAAATTTGATTGTCATTGTAGATTTGCATGGTATTAATGTGATAACATTAGCATTATTATATTATTGTTGCACTAACTCATATGCATAACATGCACTAACTCATGCATACTAAAAGTTGGTACAAGAATTGAAAATACATTAAAAACAATAAAATTGTTTGTAACTTGAATTGAAAATAACTATTTATATGTATTTAACTTGAAATTGTATATTTAGCTTGAGAATTGTTACTAAAGTTTGAAAATCAAGTATGTATTTAACTGTATAATTGTTAATAACTTGATAGTTGTACATTCAACTTTAAAATTGCTAGTAACTTGAAATTTGCTGTAGAAATTAACAAATGAAAATTGCTTGTGAATTGAAAATTATCTATTGAACTTGAAATTGTTACAAATTATTATACATTGTTATGTATATTTATAAGAACAAGATTTGATTTTTTTAGTGTATGTTTAAGGTATTATGATATACACATGCCGTATAGAACATACAAAATATAATTAGATCAATGGTAGGCATAATTTGAGAATTGACAAAATCACAACCCTTCTATTGTCATTGAATTTTCAAACAATTACATAACTATCACAATGTTCATTTTTATTGTTGTAATTGAATTTTGAAACAAATACATCATATCACAATGTTCATTTTTATTGTTGTCAATGTATTTTCCAACTACTACACAACTATCACAATGTTCATTTCAAAGAAAGAGACATTAATAGTTATTTCAATCAACAAATGTTGAGACTTGGATCTCACATGAGGCTATGCAAATAATTTTTTATAATTCATTATTATGGTAATATAACTAAAAGAAATAACGTATACCTACATTCAAGCATAGAAAAAGTTGATACATGAAATGAAAATACATTGAAAACATGGAAAATGTTTGTAAGTCAAGAATTGAAAATAATTAAATATGTATTTAACTTTATAATTGTACATTTAGCGTGAGAATTGTTAGTAAAGTTTGAAAATCAATTATGTATTTAACTTGATAATTGTTAATAGCTTGATAGTTGTACATTTAACTTAAAAATTACTAGTAACTTGACTTTTTTTGTACAAATTAACAAATTAAAAATTGCTAATGACTTAAATTATCTATTTAACTTGAAATTGTTACAAATGATTACACATTGTTAAGAATATTTATAAGAACAAGATTTGATTTTTTTAATGCATGCTTAAGATATTATGATATACACATACAACATAGCACATACCAAATCTATTTAGATCAATGGTATGCACAATTTGAGATTTGACAAAATCTACAACCCTTTTGTTGTCATTGAATTTTCAAACTATTGCATAACTATCACAATGTTCAATTTTTTGTTCTCATTGTATTTTAAAACTACTATACAATTATCACAATTTTGATTTTATTTGATCATGTCATTGAATTTTCCTACTAGTACATAATTATTACAATGTTCATTTTATTTGTTGTCATTGAATTTTACAAGTGCTACATAACTATCAAAATGTTTCTTTCATTTATTTTCAAATTGAATTTTCGAACTAATACATAACTATCACAATGTCCATTCCCTGGATGCGGGCGGTAGCAATGTGCTAACACGTGGGAAGCATTCCAATTGCTAACCCACACACCCACACGTGGATTGAGGTCAAGTGGATCAAATATGTCTACATTCATGTTAATGAAAATATTAACAACAATTACGATGATGAATCCTCACATGATGGATAAGATGACTCACTAGACTATTGTAATAAACCAAGAATTAATAATTTATTATTAATTTATACTAAGATATTTTATTTTATTATTTATATTTTTTTCAAAAAGTAAAAAATAAAACAAATGTAATGAATTATTCTTTTATTAATAAAAGATATTGAAGGGGACATAAATGAAATAGTTGTTGAATAGTGTTTGTTGACCCACAAAAGGAAAAGATAAGTGGTTGTAGCTGCTCAGTGAGAACTCAAGGTGCAGGAGCCGTCTTCCCCAAAATTAGGTCACAACTCTTTGTTGAGTGTTAAAGAGAAGGAGGCTCAGAAATGACCAAGTCATAGGAAAAATGCTATATAATAGTATTCCCATTAGCAAGGAGGATGCAAGCATTGGACAATGATTGAATATGGGAATGCAAGAGATGACGCATTAAGTCACATATTTTTTGTCTTATGATTCAACGAACATGCTTGGGGGTTCTGGAGGAAGTAAATTGGTTTCTCTAGGAGTTGGTTGGGAGGAATGGCTATTACATTTCTGTTTTCCTGGAAATGTTGCTAGGTTCCTTATATAATTTCCTAAGTGATTATCTAACTAGTTATAATAGAATTCCTATCGTAACTTAGAATTGTAGTTATTTCCATTTAAGCAGACATGTATTATGCGTATGTATAGGAAGATGAGCTGATATGTTTTCAAAACTAGATTTTATTTTCTATTACTATATTTATACCTGAAAATACTAGATTTAGTTGGGCACCCACAACAAACTTCTAGCCAAATATAATGCAATGGGAGTGCACGAGCAGAAAAAAAACAAGAACGTGCACGCACCCCTGGAGGTGCGCACGCGCTCCTGGTTCAGCAGTGGCGAACCTCCACACCGAATTACCAATGTGGACAATAGGAGTGCGTGCATGCGCCGGATTGATAATGTGGAAAATAGGAGCATGCGCACGCTCCTAATGACACGTGCACATGCTGGATTTCCAATGTGGATAATAGGAGCGTGCGCACGCGTATGTGGACACATGCACGTGTTTTGTGTGATCGCATACAGGGATGCGCACACATCCCTGTGTTTAAAAAAAATAGTGAACAATTTTGTTTTGTTCATCATCATCATTCCATTGAAAATGCTTGAAAATAAAATCAAAGAAAAGTTTCAACTAAAACTATCATCATCATCATCATCATTGTTCCTCATCATCACCATCATCATCATAATCGTCATCATCATCATCATCATCATCATCATCACCATCGTCGTTGTCATCATCATCATCATCATCATCCTCATCCTCATCATCATCATCATAATCATCATTTGCATCATCATCATCAGCATCATTGTTCATCATCATCGTCACCGTCATCATTGTCATCATCATCATCATCATCATCATCATCATCATCATCATCCTCCTCATCATCATCATCCTCATCCTCATCCTCATCATCATCATCATCATCATAGTCACCATCCTCCTCATCTTCATCAACATCATAATCCTCATCCCAATCATCATCATCATAGTCATCATCTGCATCATCATCACCAGCATCATTGTTCATCATCATCATCATCGTCATCCTCATCCTCCTCCTCCTCCTCCTCATCCTCCTCCTCCTCCTCCTCCTCATCATCATCATCCTCATCCTATCATCATCATCATCATCATCATAGTCACCATCCTCCTCATCTTCATCAGCATCATAATCCTCATCCCAATCATCATCATCATAGTCATCATCCTCATCATCATCATTGTCATCATCATCATCATTATTATCATCACCATCATAGCCATCATCATCCTCATCATAATCATCGTCATCATAGTCATACTATTTTTTATCATTATCATGATAGTCATTGTCATCGTCGTCGTCATCATCATCATCATCATCATAATCATAGTCAGCATCATCGTCGTCATCATTGTTCATCATCGTCGTCATGGTCATCATCATCATCATCGTCATCATCAACATTATCATCCTCATCATCATAATCATCAGCATCATCATCATAATCATCGTCATCATATTCATAGTCATTGTGATCATCATCATCATCATCATCATCATCGTGATCATCATCATCATCATCATCACCATCATTGTTCATCATCATCGTCGTCATCATCATCATCATCATCATCATCATCATCATAGTCATCATCCTCATCAACATCATTGTCGTGATCCTCCTCATCATCGTCATCATTGTTCATCATCATCATTCCATTGCAAATGCTTGAAAATAAAATCAAAGAAAAGTTTCAACTAAACCTATCATCATCATCATTGTTCCTCATCATCATTGTCATCATCATCATCCTCATCCTCCTTCTCATCAGCATCATCATCACCATCATTGTTCATCATCATTGTCATCATCATCATCATCATCATCCTCATCGTCGTCATCATCATCATAGTCATCATCATCATCATCATCATTTTCATCATCTTTATCATCATCATCACCATCATCATCATCATCATCATCATCATCATCATCATTGTTGCTCATCATCATCGTCGTTATCATCATCCTCATCATCATCATCATCACCATCAGTGTCCATCATCATAGTCATCATCATCCTCATCCTCATCCTCATCATCATTGTCGTCATCAACATCATCATCCTCATCATCATAATCATCGTCATCATAGTCAGAGTCATCGTGATCATCATCATCATCATCATCATCACCATTGTTCCTCATCATCATCGTCATCCTCATCATCATCATCATCATCATCATCACCATCATTGTTCATCATTATAGTCATCATCATCTTCATCATCATCATCATTGTCGCCATCAACATCATCATCATCATCATCATTGTAATCATCATAATCATCGTCATCATAGTCATAGTCATCGTGATCATCATCATCATCGTAGTCATCATCCTCATCATCATCATTGTCATCCTCCTCCTCCTCCTCATCATCATTGATCATCATCATCATTCCATTGCAAATGCTTGAAAATAAAATCAAAGCAAAGTTTTCACTAAACCTATCATCGTCATCATCATCATCATTGTTCCTCATCATCGTCATCATCATCATCATCCTCATCCTCATCATCATCATCACCATCATTATTCCTCATCATCGTCGTCATCATCATCATCCTCATCCTCGTCATCATCATCACCATCATTATTCATCATCATTGTCATCATCATCATCATCATCATCATCATTATCATCATCCTCCTCGTCATCATCATCATCATAGTCATCATCCTCATCATCATCATTGTCATCATCCTTATCATCATCATCACCATCATCATCATCATCATCATCATTATTCCTCATTATTGTCATCATCATTATCATCATCATCATCATCATCATCATTGTGCATCATCATAGTCATCGTCATCCTCATCATCATCATCATTGTTGTCATCAACATCATCATCCTCATCATCGTAATCATCATAATCATCATCATCATAGTCATAGTCATCGTGATCATCATCATCATTTTCATCATCATTGTTCCTCATCATCGTCGTCGTCATCATCATCCTCATCCTCATCCTCATCATCATCACCATGATTGTTCATCATCATAGTCATCATCATCCTCCTCCTCATCATCATCGTCTTCGTCAACATCATCATCCTCATCATCGTAATCATCATCATCATCATCCTCCTCCTCCTCATCATCATCTTCAACCATCATTATTCATCATTATCGTCATCACCATCATCATCATCATCCTCATCATAGTCATCATCCTCATAATCATCATTGTCATCATCCTCGTCATCATCATTCCATTGCAAATGCTTGAAAATAAAAGCAAAGCAAAGTTTCAACGAAACCTATCATCATCATCATCATCGTCATCATCATTGTTCCTCATCATCGTCATCATCATCGTTGTCGTCATCATCATCAACATCATCATCATCATCATCAGCATCACCATCATTGTTCATCATCATTGTCATCGTCATCATCATCATCATAATCATCTTCATCCTCTTCATCATCATCATAGTCATCATCCTTATCATCATCATTACCATCATTGTTCATCATCATCATTATCATCATCATCATCCTCATCATCCTCATCATATTCATCATCATCATCATCATTGTCATCATCCTCCTCCTCAACATCATTGTTCATCATCATCATTCCATTGAAAATGCTTGAAAATAAAATCAAAGCAAAGTTTCAACTAAACCTATCATCATCATCATCATCATTATTCCTCATCATCGTCATCATCATCGTCGTCACCATTGTCATTATCATTGTCATCATCATCATCATCATCGTCATCCTCATCCTCATCCTCATCATCATTGTCATCATCCTCATCCTCATTGTCATCATCCTCATCCTCATCATCACCACCATTATTCATCATCATCGTCATTTCCATCATCATCATCATCATCATCATCCTCATCATCATCATAGTCATCCTCATCCTCCTCCTCCTCATCATCCTCATCCTCTTCCTCATCATCATAGTCATCCTCATCATCGTCATTATCATTATCATCATCATCATTATCATCACCATCATAGTCATCATCATCCTCATCATCGTAATCATCATCATAGTCATACTATTCGTGATCATCATCATCGTCGTCATCATAGTCATCATCATCAGTATCATCATTGTTCATCATCATCGCCATGGCCATCATCATCATGGTCATCATCAACATTATCATCATCATCATCATAATCATCGTCATCATAGTCATAGTCATGATGATGATGATGATCACCATCATCATTATCATCATCATCATCATTGTTCATCATCATCGTCATCACCCTCATCATCATAGTCATCATCCTCATCATCCTCATCATCATCATTGTCATCCTCCTCCTCCTCCTCATCATCATTCCATTGCAAATGCTTGAAAATAAAATCAAAACAAAGCTTTAACTGAATAGATGCTTGCACGCGTGCTCAAAATAAAATTTTAACATAACAGATGCGCGCACGCATGTTCAAAACAAAGTTTTAACTTAATAGATGCACTCATATGTGTTTAACGCGCACGCACTTAGAAGCGCGAGCGCACTTCTAGTGCGTGCACGTGATTTAAATTTAGAATTTTGGTGGGTACCTTTTTTCCAACCTACGTGGTGGATGACTTGGCTACTTTGGTTTTAGGTTCGGGTTGCCAAACCAAGTGGTTTGGACTTCCTTATGATATAAAACATGTTTTGTACCACTTGTCCTATTTCGTGCATGATTTTGCATATGCCACACTTTTCCACTGCTAATGAAAATTCACACACTTCTGTAACTTTGTCTGTAGATTCTGAATATGTAATTTTTATTTAAATCTATTCTTTTTTTCTATTTTTTATTTAATTTTAAATGGACTAACGTCAATCTAAAACAAAAGGTAGGCTATTGGCTCGTCTATTTAGAAAACAGAAAAGAACCCACATAAGAAGACACAAAGACCTACATCTTAAAAAAATATATCGTTCATTGACTATGTTAAGACCAAGATGTCATGGACTAACGCTCGACCTTGTCATTTTAGGGCATTACTGACTTCCTTAATATATATATATATATATATATATATATATATATATATATATATGAAAAAATAATGCTACACTAGACACACCTATTATCTACAACTCTATATAATTGTTTTCACAAAATTCCACCATTTGCATACCAAACGAGTGGACCGACGCAAACATATTCATTATTTTTTGGGAAAAAAATAACATTCCAACCTTAGAAGAACATCGTTTTTTGGGATTTTTACTTAGTTTCCATTAATAAAAGATATATATGCCGGAAGGTAATTCGATTGTCCACGTTTCATATTCTTACGCCATAATCCAAAAAGTTTTCTAGGTACATCTAATATTGATTTTTGACGTTCAGATTTCTGTTTTTTCAGAAATCCATTGCAACGAACGCATCATAAGTCACCAGCATTAGCTTGCACCAACCCAATTTTTAATTTATCTCTCATCGAGCATCCATACCTGAATCAAAGATTTCTAGTAATATGTGTTATATAAACAACTAATATATTGAAAATACAAGTTGTCGGAATATATAGATAAATGCTATAGAATAAATGATGAAACACCTAAATAAATGCTATAAAGTATGTTTGATTATTTTAGAACACAATGTTTAAATAAAGTTATTTAGAGAACACCATAATCGTACTAAAAAATATAATAACTTTAATTAAAGATTAAAGAAGTCCATTTAATAAACTCACATAGATTTAGTGAGAGCTAACTAAACCAAATAACAACAACTAAAATAATTTTTTGTAATAAGACGAAGGGATACTACCAACAAGGATGCTACATCTTATTAAATAAAGTCAAAAAAATTATGTCAAGCTCCATTCAATATTCATAATAAAATTTAATATGGTTAATTGTATTATCCATGATAGTTAGATTTTGTATTTTAACAATGTGATATTAAAAAATTGGAGATATTTTATGAAAAAAAAATATTATTATTAAAATTCACAGCAGGGTTGAAAATGTATCCAAAGCCATTCTTTGCATGATGATCTCACGGTTCTTTTCCCCAATTATACTAAGGTGGTACTTATTCAAGCTTCACTGAAGCATTCCATGCAAACATTAAATAACGGGTATGTTGAAGATCTTGGTGTTACTAGTAAACCATACCTCCTAATGAAAGTAAAGTGAAAATAATGTATCGCTGAAAGAAAAGTATGTTATAATAAGTAAAAATTATTTGAAAATTTGCAAGCTGTACTAAAGAATATGATTTTTTTTTTTAACTTGAATAACATATAATTGGTTTTTGTTTTGAATTCCCTAGTGAATTGTAAGCTTTGCTTCTTTTTTTTCAATAATATATATCTATATTTTTAATTTATTTATAAATAATAAATATAAATATTTTTGAGTTTATTTATTTTAAATATAATAAGTATAAAATATTTTTATCTTTTATGATTTTATATATCATTCAAATATAATATTTAAAAACATTAAAAATTATATCCTTCACCTTTTTGAATAAATCACGATGGGTAGAAAAAAGTTTATTTTGAGTGCATTCATATTTTATTACTTTATTAGATCACTTTCATATATATTAAAATTAATGAATGAAGAGTAAACTATATTTAAATTTTAAATTCATTTTAAATTAATTATGATTTTATATATTTATTATAATTTAAAATTCATTTATGTTGTAGTAATATTATTAATTTTATTACATAATAGAGCAACTCAATTTTGTAACATCCTTGAATTTCTTAAAACAAAACAAAAAAATTATTGTCTCTAACATTGGATATTCTTAATAAAATATTTAGGAGATACATTATTATTCATACTTTTGTGCCATGCATTACTCACATCATGTAACTAAGTTATCGTTGGCTTGTTTTAACTTCGTGATCTATCGACATGATCTTACTTTGAAATGTAAGAAATTTGTCTCTGTTGATCTTGTTGTCTTGAGGAAGTTAGTCGTTGCTTTTTGCTTGATTCTACTCTCTGAGCCGCACACGGGGGCTTCACTTGTTGACCAATATCCTATCACGTTAGTTCATATTGTGGGTTTTAAAATTATTAAAAATTGAACCAATATATTGTAGGTATTGGGGGGGATGAGGGGTTTAAGGTGGGGGTGGGTAGGGTGGTTTATAAGGATTGAGGTATAAAAAGGGGTGGGGAGGAGGTTTTAAGTATTGGGAGGGTGTTTCAACAAAAAGAGTTTGGGTCAATATCTATGGAAATTAAGGGTATTCTTTAATATCCCATGATCGAACGTGCTATGTGAGATGTTCACTAAGTGAAGTCCCCGTGGAGCCGCACAAGGGATAATTCATGGTCTTACTTAGTCATTATGAATAATGCATGATTTTCCATTTTATTCAGGTACAGGTAGTGTGGTACCTCGGCACTATAGTTCCAAGACGAACTCTATGCTTATACGCTATAAGAAGCAAGACAAAGAAAATCTAAGGTTTCGACAAGACTCTATTCCTACTCTTCATTTTTGAAGTTCAAAATCCATAATAAATATTTTACTATTTTACTATTGCAAAGTTTCCATTCTCAATATATATACTATTAATTGCGAATCTTAACCATGCAGGTTGTGTTCATAAAATAACATTTATATACTATAAGTTTTTGGGTGGTGGAAGGTTATATCCAAGATACAACCTTACGATGTGAGCTAAACAATATGGTTTGTAAAGCCTCAGGAATGACCCCTGCCACGTACTCAACCTTTAAGATGAATATGATAGACTTTGACTTGGGAAACTTTATGGTGATTGAAAAGGATCAAGGACATGATATTAATTTGTTTGTCTTCAGACCATGTGATGGTCTTGAGGACTCTAGATGGAGATCACCCCTCATTAAGCAAAACCCTAATGGAGTCTATCATTTTGAAGATTTTTTGTTTAACGATGGAGGTTACTCTGCAATTGATTTTAACTTTCAGCTACTTGTACTTATTCTTTCCCTCGATGGAAGACGAGATACCAGAGTTCTTAAACTGAATCATCGAATTCCTTCATCTCTCTCTAGACCTGTTACGATTGCTGAATGAGTCTGTAATACTGGTTTTGGTTATGACTACATGCCTTTGAAGGACGAGCAGGTAAACAATATTCTATTTTCTATTTTTCCCTTCTTCTAGGTTTTTAAGTTGTTTATGGTTTAAACTCTAAAGTACTCCTTTGTGTGCAGGAATAAATGTCGCTACGAGTGTGGGTAGATCAATAGCTGCAAAGCTCTCCCTTAACTTGTAAGCATGATGATATTACCTTGCGTGGCTCTTGAGGAGAGATCTGGGTATGTTTTGCATTAGGTTCTCAAGGCGTTTGGTTTTATTCCCACTCTGTAGATTCGTTTGGTTATATACTTATTTTAAATTGTAAGTATCAGTGAGGGTTTTGATATTGTGACTCATTTAGTCTCACAACTAAGTGACTGTGTAAATTCCAGAAAGCAAATAATTGTTAATTGTGGAGTCTCACGACTATGCCACTTTATTTTGAGAAAATATGGGGTTTAAGGTTCTTTCATTTTGATTACAGACTCCGATCTAGTCTTACCCTCTGAGGGATTTGAGTTTTAAATTAATTACAGTGCTTAAAAGAAAAAAAACATGGTCGTTAGCCTTTATTCTATCTAAATTGTTTTTGGGCATAGAAAGCAACTCTAAAACACAGTTTTGTTATTTTGATGGTTAAACCAACTGGTAGCGTTGGGATTTCATTACTAAAAACGCTCGTCGTGTGATAGTAATAACTTGCTTTAGTATAAAAGAACTTAGATTCGATCTCTTCTATTAATGAAAATATTGTAAAATGTTGTTAGTAAAGTATGAACCTGTAAGGGATTTACATCTTGCTTATATTTTGTTTTGTTTTTTAAAAAATCAAACTGTAATATTGAGTTCAGATTGTAATATCTTACTTGGGAGTATTCTTTGGGCTCTTAGCCATTGTCGCATTACTTTACTGTTTGTTGAGAAAAATAATGGTTAAATTATGGGATAAACGTGTGAGGTCTTGTGTGTATATTCTTTGATTTACTTAAATAAAATGGATGCCTTGCTTTCAACATGATTTACCCTTTGTTTATTTCGTCCTCCAAATGTTTATCAATCGTAATGCGAGATTTCACACTCAAGCCATAGTAGCATAAAAGTTTTTTTAAAAGGCATCTAGGGTTATTCTACTTGTTTATAGTTTATTCTGTAGTTAACCTATAAAACAATGGGATTCTACTATGAAATATTTTCCTTACCAAATAGGTTTGGGAAACAAGAGCTGTAAGGCTATACTGCTCGTTTTTTACTTACCACTTATTGTTATGAGGATCTAAATTAATTTTCTGCGTAACCAAAGCTTTAGTTTAAAGAGTACTTGTGTCCGCTTCTTATATGACTTAACTTGGTTATAGCTTAAATATTGTATCGTTATTCTACAGTTATATCGTTCTTGGTTTTATTCTTAAGATGTGTTAATGATTATGATGCTATGAAAAAACCTTACTTGTACTAGAAATTTATACTGTAATAGAAAATATCTACTATGTCTATTTCCTTTATAAATTATAAATATTTTAGTGAAATCTTGTGAGATATTTTATTTTGAATACTTAACTATGTTATTATATATTTAAGTAGGTCATGAGACCATAGAAAAACTTTCATTACTGTTATAAAGAATCATACTTTTTTTAGTTAACCATACTATTTCGAAACTAATTAATCCCTAAGGCTGTAACTTCCTTCTACAAGAAAAATACCGTAGAAACAACACAAGCCTGACCTAAATCCTGTAACGAGTGCTACGGTCTGTCGATAATATTGAATTGGTTTTAAATTTAAACATTAATAAATCGAGTTAGGATGCTCTTATGTGAAACTAGCTTAGTTAAAACTGTTTAATTTAAACCCGAGTTATTCTAAATTAGTTTAGAGTTTATTTAAGATAAATAAGACTTGATCCTATAAAGATTATTGTAAAGACACTAACATTAAGGAGGAACTTAGATATGAGTATGAGAATTATTATAAGTTACATGTTAGATTTAAATCTATACAAATCTCATTTGAGATTAAAACTCTAAGTAGCTATAGTGCTGAAAAATAATTTAAATTTTAACCTACAGGATTCACATCACTATTGTTGATATTTCACTAAGTTGTAATAACGAAGATACTCAATGATTCAGTCATTCTAGTACTACTACTCAAACATAATTTCATATCTTCATGTACTAGAGTATGTCACTTCGATGAAAGAAAAAATACAGGAGGTAATTTATCTTCATTTCTCTATTAATTAGTTTCTATACAAATACTAAATCCTAGAATTATTGAATAATTATTCACTAAATATAGGGTGTGTGTAAGAAGTTGATGGACCTTTTAGATGCAATGGTAGAGTGAAGTCAATCACTATTGATCCATAAAATAGAAATCATCCCAAGCAATCCCGACCCTGCCAAGCCTAATCCCAAGGCTGCCAACATGCATGCCAATTAGGATAGTTTATAAAAAAAGTTCTCCTGTTTTACCTTGCAAAAACGCACTCCCGTTTTGCTTCAATAAAATGCGCTCGTGTTTTCCTTCAACAAAACACGCTTCTGTTTTACTTCAATAAAACGCACTCCTCTTTTGCTTTAATAAAACGTGCAAAATGGAGGGGGTCCTTAGTGGTAACGGGAGACATAGGGATGTGTGTGTGTGAGAGAGAGACAAAGATAGAGTGGAGGGGGGGTCCTTAGTGGGGTGGGGTGGCCTATGGATGTGTGTGAGAGAGAGAGA
>LPNX010639313.1:23074-109474 GCA_001517045.1 Pseudotsuga menziesii
TCAAGGGTGTTATCACTCCACGAGAATTTCCTTGGCTGTAAAGCATTAGAGAACATACATTAGCTAGAGAACTCGATCCAGGTGTTAGTGGTAAGGGGGGACATAGGGGTGAGAGACAGAGAGAGTGAAAACGAATGGGGAGGTGGGGTGTTAGGAAGAGAGAGGAGTGGAGTTTAAAGGTAGGGAGAAGAGGGGAGTAAATGGGGGACATAAAATAATAAGAGGAGAGTCAAGGGAGACATAAAATAATAAAAGTATTGGTATAATTGACAAAACAAGCACTCATTGTAGTATTTAAAAATGTGTGCACGTTGTGATTCACTAAAATGCGCTCCTGTTTTGCTTCAATAAAATGCGTTCCCGTTTTGCTTAAATTCAAAAATATATTCCCTCTAGATGATAAGTCCGATCCTCCACCCATGCTTTCATGAAAATCTTATGCCTATGTGTTTGCTTTGTACTTTTCTTCGGATTCAACATGCCTATGCCTTCGAGTATGATAAACCATGGCTAATTCAACATTATATCAAAAATTTCAATATGCTCGTGTTTAGCCATTCGTCTGATGATGCTGCACACCTCCATTTTTTATGAGAATTTAGAAACAAATAGGTTTTTTTTTGCAGATTCCAAATATGTAAATTTTAACAAGAATACATTATTTTTTCTATTTTTTTCGTATTTATCTTCTATCATCACTCCTCAACTCAAAAAACACACTGTTAGTGTTTCGTCAATATCTCTTTCGTTTCTCAACCATTTAAAAAAAAATTGTATGGTGCACTAAAGAACACCAAGCTCTACATGCTAGAAAAAACCCATTTCCAAATAATTGCGTTAAGACATTCGAACGCTGCACCCACATTTGATGTACCGTTTTTGAGGTTTGATCTCTTAGATAATTAAAAAAAAATTTAAAATATTATTTTTATTATTGGAAAAATAGTCGTGCACTAGTACTATATGTTCTCTATATGTATACCGATTTTCGTAAGTTTATTCCATCATTTATTCACTCACACGCTGCACCCACAAAAACATATACTTTATAATTTATCCCAAAAATAAAAAGTACCCATTAAAAAATATCTAACTTTAGATAGTTAAATGCATTTTCAATAGAAAAAAATTATATATTTCGAAAGGTCATTCAATTTCCTACATTTCTTGTTTTTAACTCATTGCAAGATTCATTGTGTAAGTGTCTCAAAATATCCATACAAGTTGATGGATGTCTGTTTTTTCATTTTTCTATTGCATCTAACACGCCAAAAGAGACCCTCAACTTCTTGCACACACCCTATAACCTCATTTTAAACAAATTACAGTTTTCTTAAATAGTAGTAAAACATTGTCATAATACAAATTAGAGTTGGAACCTGGCAGAAAAGAAACTAATAACTAAGAGAGATTGTTCCACCCAACCTTTTTCTTCAAGCAACCAAATCACTTGCTTAGGACCCCCGAGCTTATTCACTGAACCACCAGGACAAAGATCTTTGCCACACATCAGACTTCTGCAACTTAGCACTTAGTAGCAAACTTAACTCAGCAAATCACTTTAGCTATCCCCTCATCAAATTCTTTGTATGCCTCACTTTTCAGTTTGCAGCAGTCACAAAGATCATTCTTTCAGGAATGAGTGGTGAACCTCTTGCTCAATTTGATGGTTTAAATAAGATTGCCTAGGTCTTTGGGTCAGTTTTGGAATTTAATGAGCCACTAGCTCAGTTCCCCCTCTGAGAAAACATGACCATTTTTTTAGGGATTATGCTCGTGTGCAATAGCTAGAAAATGAATGCTAGTGCTGCCACTTGTCAACGTGCCTTTTACTGTTGCTCTTTCCTCTTAGTGGATCAGTAAACACTCATTTAAAAGTCTCCCCTAAATAGTTGTCTCATTTTATTAATTATTAAAATAAATAATTCTTCAAACATACTCATTCTTCACTCACTTTGTCACTAAACTTTACAATAAAAATTAACATAATGTTTTTAGTGAAATAAATAATAAAATTTTATTTTTTAGTTTTGGGTATGTTAGATCTTATGTGGGTGTACAGGTCTATTTTTGAAGCTTAAAAATAAATTTATATTTGAGTATAAAAATTTAAAACTCTACTAACATTCCAATTAACCATTTTTTTCAATCTTCAGATTGTTAATACAACTTGAGTACAAGATTTTTATTTTCTAACTCTCATCTAAATAAAAGAATGTTCAACCGCTGTACAGTAGTTGACCCGAAAGAATGGTTCAAATCGATCTACTACTTATTAACTTGACTGGGCAAGCTTCTTGCAAAACCGATGATCAGCAATGACAACTCTCACGCACAAGTAGCGAAACAGTCCGTTCCACTCAGTTCATTAATTTCGAGTTTCTTTGTCAAAATTTCACAGATCTTATTAAGGAAAATATCACGGTCTATTGTTATTATGTATTTTCGAACCCACTCCGTTCCTCCTTTAATCGTACTCTATCCTTTATGAAACTGGTTATCAATATATCGGAAAAATTCTTCATTGACTGGTTATCAATATATGGGAAAAATTCTTCATGGATGTGGTTTTACATAATGTTTCATTAGTTGTACCTATGCGACATCTCGAGAAACTTCATATTTTTTTTTAAAGAAAAAATTGCATACAATTGTAAATAGATTCATCAATTGGTTCCTTTGAATTCAAAAAACAGATACAATAATTATGCTGAAAAAAGGCCTAAAAGTTGCTTAAACTTGCATTACTATAGAGATTGATTTTAAGTCATTCTCCAATTTGTATTGGTTGTAAAGTTATATATGGTGGACTACCATCTACATCATTCAAAATTCATAATCAACAATTTCAAAAATATAAAAAATAACTTAGTTAAAACATGTTTTTATGTGTTTATCGTAATTAAAAATACAATCATCATAATACGACTACTAACTTAATTCCAATGATGATACAACTTTATCTAAAATTCAACTTCATTCACTACTTTTACTTGAACTTGAACTTCAATAGTTGAGATCAAATTAACTATTAGATACAACTATTAACTTAACTCCAATGATTCTACAACAATTAGCTTAACTTCATCTCTAATAGAAGTTATATTGGATTAATATTCTATTAATATAAGATAACTATTAGATTAACTATAATCATGATAAGAAAAAATAAGTTTTAGTTAATGTGCTCTAGGGTGATAAGCTCAATGCAATCTATAAACATGAATAAGAAGGGGGAGATGGTTTTCAATTTTTTTTGTTTTTATTATATTTTATGAGCAGTGACTGTATTTGTAAAATTGATTACAGATCTCTATATTACTAATGTATTATAGATCTATGTGACAAGTTTACTCTCTAGATTTACACATTCTTTAGAAAAAAGCATTATCAATGTGTCAAATATTGTTAGTGATCTTTGGAAAAATTAAAGTTCAACTTCAACCTAGTAATTAAAACTTCAATCATGAAGATACAGCGATTACAATTATTAGATTATTATATACAATTATTAACTTGAATAAATGCAATTACAATTAAAGTTAAGCTAATAATATATGGTAAGAAAAAAGTATTAGATAAACTCCATTGATTCCATCTTTTAGCATGCCAAGTTGATCTTTATTGGATTGCAACAATAATCTTTCTATTTGGCAGGATATAATGTGCTTCTAAAATGATAAAGTCAATACAATTTATAAATAAGAATAAAATACAATTTATAAATTGGAATAAAAATTGATGAAGGTTCTTAAAAAAAATTGTATAGATCAAAATTCAATCAACGAGTGAGTCCACAACTTCGATTTAACTATGTATTAATAATTTAATATGGTTGTTGCTTACACCATTTATCATTTTGCCCAGTGATGCATACTGTTTACCCGCAGTCACAACAATATTGTGAAGAATGACACAACATTTTGCTCCCTGATAAATACTGTTTACCAGCACTGACCACTAACCACGTCATGACGTTGTCCCTTTTTATTGCCAGCAAGCCTTAACGCACGTGAGGTTCGTGTCAATGGAGGTCGGTCACGGAAGTTGGCAACTCTAGCGGTGCATTTTTAACGCACGTGAGGTTCGTGTCAATGGGGGTCGGTCACGGAAGTTGGCAACTCTAGCGGTGCATTTATATACGAGTTGTCTAAAGAGGGGACTTTTTGACCACGGTTTTAAGTTGGTTTTTACCAATTTGTTTTCATGAAACTGCACTGAATTTTTAAAACGTTTAAAAACAGTATTGGATTTTACAAGGTGTTGAGGTTTTTTTTTCACTTGATTTCATTTTCCAGCTTAAAATAGCCTAACAAAGAACATAAATTACAAAATCAGCCTAAAAAGTCAAAAAGTCCCTAGTTAGACAGCTCCGGTGGTATTATACGTTTGACATGATCAGCTTTCTTTGACTCGTTAACGGGACTTGTCCTCATTATGAATGAGGAAGCTATACATCTATCATTATCCCCAAAAGATGTTTTAAGTAAAATATGATTTAAAAGTGCATGAAAAGCTCGACGACCAGAACTGTGAATTACTTGTGCGTCCATGCACAGCAACTGTGTCTTATCAGAAGCGTCAGCAATGGAAGAATTTGTAAAGCTAGGTATTGTAAGATGTTTGAACATTTTCCTACTAGGCTTATTATCTGCAACAAACTTAGCTTACGCGCAGATTAATAAGCCATCCAAGCCACTGGTGTCCGCCATGTACGTATTTGGAGATTCTACTGTAGATCCTGGTAACAACAATGTTCTTCCAACGATAGGGAAGGCCAACTTTCCTCCATACGGAAGAGATTTCGTGGATCACAAACCCACTGGTCGCTTTACCAACGGAAAATTAGGAACAGATTTTCTATGTATGATTCGAAGGACATCTTAATTGTTTGTAGAATCTAAGAATATATGATAGCATCTTTGTAATGTTGGGTTAACAAGAACGGGATAGTAGTCTTGTGTTATACCTCCAAATTCTGCTACAATTTATGAAATCATTTCTTTAGGAACAAAGGATTAGAATTTCGGAATGTAGCTACAGTTTGATATATAGTATATGCAAATAATGCCTAGCTAGGTTTAACAATTTCAAGCTTGTGCAGCGGGTCTAGTAGGACTTCCTGATATACTTCCTGCATATTTGGATCCTGAATTCCAAGGACGACAAATTCTTACAGGCGCCAGCTTCGCTTCGGCTGGCTCTGGATACGATGAGGTGACCACATTCTCGTTTGTGAGTATATCTTCTTCTCAACAGTGCATTAATTAGCTAGTTAGTTGAATTAGTCACATTACTTCTATAGTATTTATTGATCCATGGTATTTACCTGTAATGTTATAAATACTACTGCCTAATATTGAGAACTTAATTCATTTTGCACAATCTTTATACCCATTCTGTATTCTGTCATTTTCTGCTTCCCTTTTAATCTTTATAATCTTTAACAATATCTTCTTCTTTTTATCCTATTTTCTAATCAAATTCATGGCAACACAATCATTTCATATTTTTCCATTTATTTTCTATACCATCTTTTTCACTATTTCATTGTGCAGGGTGTTCTACCTTTGAGGAAACAATTGGAGAATTTCAAACATTATAGAGGGCGTCTTGCAAATATGACTGGCAAAGAAAATGCAAGCAAGATCATATCGAGAGGGTTATTTGGGATAAGTATGGGAACTAATGATTTTGTCATTAATTATTATAGCAGTTATCTCTTGATCAGGAAAATATACACAGTTACGCAGTTTCAGGATCTCCTCATACGGTCTCTCTTAGAATTTATACAGGTGATAATTCGTTTTCACCAAAAATGGCAATTTCATTGGGATTTAATTGATCTATATGCTGATTGGAAAATCTTTTGTGACAGCATATTTACAAAGAGGGTGCCACCAAACTTTTCATTGTTGGCCTTCCTCCATTTGGCTGTCTGCCTTCACAAATTACTATGCACAACTTGATAGGGAACACATGTGTTGAGGAGTACAATAACGTTGCGATTTCTTTTAATAAGAAGATTGTATCCTTACTACACACGCTGAAGCCCACACTTCCTGGTCTTAAAATCGTTTATGTTGACATATACGATAAACTGCTTGACATCATACAGCATCCCAAAATTTACGGTAATTTTATGTTTCTATTCTTCCTTTCACCTTCAAATTTCTATAAATGTAATGCATCATGTAAGTTGGAAGGTGGATACGTAGATTCTGCTGGACCGCTGGTGTTTTGATATCATATAATAGTTTTTAAACAGGGCGTAATTAAGTCAAATTCTTTTGTTTTCATCAAATGTGTTGCGTGCGGCTGCAGGGTTTGAAGAAGTGAGGAGAGGTTGCTGCGGAACCGGTCTGAGCGAGTACGGTTACACCTGCAACGCTCTGACCCGAACCTGCCCCGACGCGTCGAAATTCGTGTTCTGGGATTCTTTCCATCCAACGGACCATGCTTACACCATTCTCGCCCAGAGCATATTTTCACAGATTCTTTCGCTTTTTTAAGTAGCACAATTTATTAGTCGAAAGAATCTGAAGGGACTCTGCATATCCTCTCGTCGTCACCAGATGTCTTAAACGTAAGAGGACAAATTAAATAACCGTAATCCCTATCTAGGAGGATGTTAATTTGAAATTAGTTGATCCATTTAATAGAGTGGTGCTAATTTGAAATTAGTTGATCTATTTAATATTTATGGTACTGTGGTTATGGTAATATTGGTTAAGACTTATTATATATATTAATTTTATATATTTAATTAATTAGTAATAATCATATTAATAACATCATATATTTGAGTGGATTTACGTTTATTTGATATTTGATGTGGACTATGACCTATGCTTTTTTATTTACGGAGGAAGATCACAAGTGTAATGTCGAAAATGATTTTATGGTAGCTACCTTATAAATGGATAATTGGTAGCAATGCATAGATTGATGAAGGCATAACTAACAGTTCACATAAGATAACTAGAAGAATGCTAGATAAAAAGAAAAAGAATATTAAAATAACTCATACTTGATAAATGGATAACAAGAAGAACATAGCTCATAAAAAGAAAAGGAATATAAAGCATTGTGCACCATGAAATCCATTAATGTGATACATTTTATTTTTGAATTGAATTTGTTATGTAGGGAAACATTTTCTTTTAACACTTCAATTTTCATATTTGCCTAATGATATCTTGAAGTATTAACACAATGTAAAGAAATCATGTCCATTTGTTCATTTAGAAACCACTTGATCTAACCATATAGTGTCTATTTAAAATATTGGAGTATTTAATGCATGTTTCCTCTTCTATATTGAGGCACATAATCCATTGTTTTCCATTTAGGAATCCATGTTCCTAATGGATTTTAATCACTATGCATTTCTATACCATCACTCACTCTTTATTCCACATCTAAACCCCATTGGTTTTGCTTATATATATTTCTCCATGGAGCATTCTCTCCTAAACTTTAGAAAACTTAGTTGTAGGGAATCCTTCCTTGCCTTGGAGAACAACTAGCACTAAATAGAAGAATAAAGTGGTGAAGTGATAGTGGCCAACATACTTCAATTAAAACTTATCACTTACTATACTAATGTAATGTCCCAAAAATTTGAAAATAATTTTTTTTTATTATGCTAGTCAAAACTACCTATGCTCGACATTAATTGAACTTTGCGGAATGTGTCATACTCTGATTGTACTCTTGTATTGTCGTAAGTTGTTCTTACGTCCTACTTCCACATTTCTTGATGCGGTTATTACTATGTTACTTGCAGTGTTGTGATGTTGATTACTGTTTGTACTATTGTTAAGCATTGATGTGTAATTTAGTCATTTGATTACGTACTTCACTATTTATAACATGTGCTTACATTTGTGTACATGATTCTAACTTGACTTTGTTAATGGATAAAGGGGTGGAGTGATGGGACTAGTTTCCTTTGTAACCACCTCAGAGGTAACGGTTTCTTTCGAACTAATGCATTCCTGTTCCATTTGCGTGCACGTGCACTTGGCAATGGAAAACTTGTTTATAAATCCTAACGTAAAGTGCTGATCATTTTGGTCACTAGTGCTTGCATTTGTAGCTCTACCCTAGTGACATTACACTGATTATTTTTATTATCATTATGGACTTTATGATAGTGATGGGGTCACTACTACACTTATTACTTGCGTGATACATAATTATTATTTATGTGACACTTATTTACCATGGTGTAAATGCTTACAACTTGCTCATGCTCTAACATATTCTTACTATATGGTTTTAAAGTTGGGAATATAATTGTAAAAATCTTGGATTAAAGATTCCATGGCATATTTCATATGCCATGGACTTAGGGCTTAAAGCCTAAGTTATTTGATGCATGAATTTGTTTATGCAATTCACAATGGTTTGGGACAAGGTTTAATATTGTGACCAGAACTATGGATTTGTGGGTTTTTGTAAATGATATTGAAGGCGAGGGTGGTGACATAAATGTGCCTTGGGAAAGGTGACAACCCAGCTTAGGGATTTGTTCAGTCATTAGTTTGGCTCATTTGCAGCTTTGCTGCTTGTGCTCTGCTCCTGCGTGGTGCAAAGAGGTGAAATGATAATGGCTTGATACGTATGATGGTAGTCTAGTTTCACAGCATACTTTGCTTATATGGTGTTATTATGGCATACTTGTCATCGTGGTTTCTGTCTGTGGTTGCAGGTTACAGAGTGTGGAGAAACGAGCTTAGGTCGCTGCTTGTGGGAAAAGCCATACCCATTCAAGTAAGCCTGATGTACAAGTGTTTACTTGTCCCCTCTTAGCTTCGTGGTTATGACATAGTTGTCACTAGTCATAGGTTGGATTTTCTTGAGTCTCGTTTCTAATGTATGCATTTGGGTTGGGGTTTGACTCTAACTTAAATGATCTCTATGTTTTTGTAATGCAACATGATTGGGGTTTTGTTGTTGGGGTTTTAATTGCCTTTAGGCCTAAGCTTGAAATTTATTGGGATTTATTAAATGGGTTCTCTGTGTAGCGAAAAGGGTCTGGGGTAACTTCTCGACATTATCTGTTTATTTTGAAAATAATGTTTTGATTAGGGTACTGAAAATGGGCAGCACCATTGCTGGCAATGGTGCAAGGCTAGAAGTAAACAACTGTGTAAACTCTTTAATGATTTTACAAAGACTGTGTTTATATGTATATGCTACGTTGATTTTTTATGGTTATTATTCTGTGGACTATGCGGATTCATATTCGTTGTATGCGTCAGTTGTATGGATGAAAGGTGTGATTATTTATTTTATATATTGGGTGTACGCCATTTATTGATGATATATGTATATGCTTGTTTGTGTTGGGCATGGACCCTGAAGCACATGATTGATGAGATGTTTTGTGTTGAGTGAGGAGCCTTAGAGCACCTGAGTGATTGATGATTTGTGTTGAGCGAGAAGCTCTGGAGCACATGAGTACTTACCTTTGTGTTGAGCGAGAATCTCTGAAACACATGAAAATATAATTGGATGTGTTTTCCTTCCATGTTGATGTTGACCATAAGCTCTGGAGCATCGGATCCTTGGCCATTGTATCCCTAGGTGTATCATACAAGTACATCCTAGCACTAGTGTTGAGCGAGGATCTCTGGAATTGCACTGAATTGTAACTCCCTGTTAAAGCATTGACTATGGGCTCTGGTAAGCGCTAGGGGTTACTGAAAAGAATTTAATAACTTTCGTGTGAAAATGACTTGAGAAAAATGTTGATCTCATCATACTTATTTATAAGTGATTAAATGAAATTTTGAATTTCTGTATTCTCATCAAAGTAACGAAGAACTACCACGTTATATGAGGGAAATCCAACATGCAAGGATGTTTAGAGTTGCCTAGCCTAGTAGACCTAAACCACCTACGTGCTTGACCTTAATGAAGAAGTGTCATTAAGTCTAGGGATCATGGTATATGATTCCCAAAGACAATGTTAACAAAGTGTTATATTATTATGTACTTTATACATGGTATGTATAAAGAATTAAATATATTAATAATATAAATAAATGAATGAAAGAAGCGAAGCTCCATCATTTATTATTTATTAAAAAAGATTAATAAATAGTGTAATATATATGAAAGTCCAACTAGGAACTAGTAGAAAGTTCCTAAGTTAAAATATTAATAATTACCCGAAGTAATTGAAAAGGGTTAAATCAAGAAACCAAGGTTTCTTGATTTAACTCTCCCTTTGACTAAAAAATCTATCTATAAAGACTCAAGCTGAGGAAAGGCTAGGGGTTCTGATCTATCATGGGAAGGATTCATTTTATACGTGTTTGCTCTCAAGTAAATTCTTGAAGAAACATTTCCTAGAAGGAGAAAGGAGAACTGATCTAGATCTGATACACCAGATAGGAAACCCTACCTTAGGAGCACTAATCTACTTGCATGTTGGAGTCCAGCTCGGGGGGATCCAGATTAAAACCAGGAATGGTTCCGAGTCATCGTTGGGTGGAATGTGGTAGTTTCCAATTGATTTTGTAATCATAAATAGAGGTAAGATCTATCTTGAATTGTTTATGCTGGTAGTTTGAAGTGTGTAGGTTCAACCCTTAATAGAGCTTCAATTTATAGGTATGAAGCCCTAGACTGTCTATTCATATTTCCTGGATTAAATGATAGTTATGTTAGGTAAATGATTAATATGCATTTCCTAACCTAAAGTATATGTTTCTGTGTTTATAATGGCTAGAGTTTGTATTTCAAATATATTAACCCTAAGTTGTGAGGATTTCTAATATCAGATTATCTAGGGCTTAATTATCGGTTTATTTCTGTAATTTCAATTCATTTGTTAATATTCATTAAGGGTTCTACACTCTAGTTTAAAATCTGTAGTAGTATTACTCATAAAACTGGGTTATGTATAAACTAGATCATTTGAGACCAATTAATATTGTTCACTTAGTTTTATAAACTCTACTCACATATTCCATTTGTTAGTAGAGACATGTTATAGGTTAAATTGGATTAATCTAGAAACAAGTTTTAAATAAATAAATACTCCAACTAAGATAACCTAAGTACTTTTTAAACTGAACTATCATATATATAAAGACAGATGAAATCATCATACATAAATAAATCTGGAAGTTATCTATACATATAAATCCAAGATAAATAAACCATTCAGACCTTTCAAGGTGTGTATCATTAACTATAAACAAAAGAGAAAAATCATTCCATTATTTTACAACATTATAAATAAATGAACGAGAAGTATCGTAACCCTTCTTTTGGTCCAAATAACACATCTATGTTCACATCTAAATTTCACAGTCTTATTACTAAAAGAAATAGCATTATAACTACATGCATAACAAGTCCAAGGTCCCATCTAATAAATCTCATAATCATCATTTATAAATTAACCAAAACATTTATATGTTAAAATATTAAACAAATATACAACTCATCAAACATTCCATATAACGAACTACACAAATATATCATTTCAAAGGAATGAGTGCTTGTATTAAACATTATCAAAATTGTATCATAGTTCCACATAATTATAAATGGGGACAAGTATCGAATCCTGTGGGCATACAAGCCCAACCCTCGTCCAAATTAAAATTCAACGCATTACATTAATACCCGAATAGAGTTGAACCCTAATGGTTTTGTTTACATCTAAAACTATGGCCACGCTATACACTAAGGTATGCGGGCTCCATTAATAAACTACATATCAAAACCATAACAAACCATTACGCTACAGTGAGCTCGTAAGACCCTGTTTTCTACCCAATAATGTAAGCACGGCCTCGACCAAAACATATCTTACATAGAGCCCATTTAAGAGTCTGAACCAACAGCGACGAAGGCCATTGTGGGCTTCACCCATGGCATATTATAAATCCACATTATATACTAAACCATGAAACCATACAAAGTAAACAACCATTTAAAACCATGCACAGCATTCACCTGAGCCATGGCATGGCAAATAAAAATACACAGTATGGTTTTAATAACAAAAATACTCCGTTAATGATTCACCTCATAAGCTAATAAATGTAATATAAATAGTAGTAAATTACAGCCTAGGGTTTATAATTAAAATGTAAACCCTAAAATAATTTGATAGGAAAACAAAGATACATAGGGTTATAAATATAATATAAACACTAACATAAATCTAGATAATGAAAGAGGAAATCAAGAACCTCATACTTGAAAAGGGAAGTTCTTCTAATGGCTGAAACCTACACACTCAATTACCCATCATTAACAATTCACATGAAGATCTAACCATTGTATAGATGACTGAATCACTTGGGAACTACCACGTTCCACCCAACCATGACCCGGAACCGTTCTTGGTTTTAATATGGATCCCCTCGAGCTGGTTCAAACATGCAAGTAGCTTAGAGCTCGTAAGGTAAGGCTTCCCTAACTCGTATATTAGATATGGATCAGTTCTCATTTTTTCTCTTAGAAAAATGTTCTCCAAGAACACTCTTGAGAATGTAATATCCCGAATTTTTGACCTACCATTTATAGGCATGAGCCTATTGATCATGATGATTATATTGATGTTTTATTTTTAAATTGGGTCAAAGACCCCATTGCATATGCACATGATGATTTGCTTTGTATATTGGGTGTAAGCCAATTGCTGATGATATATATATATATATATATATATATATATATATATATATATGTTGGTTGTGTTGGGCATGGACCCTAAAGCACATGATTGATGAAATCTTTTGTGTTCGGCATGGACCCTAAAGCACATGATCGATGAGATGTTTTGTGTTGAGCGAGAGGCTCTGGAGCACATGAGTACTTACATTTGTGTTGAGCAAAAGCTCTGGAACACATGAAAATATAATTGGAAATGTTGGTCATAAGCTCTAGAGCATTCCATGTTGATGTTGAGCATAATCTATAAAGCATCGGATCCTTGGCCATTGTATCCCTAGGTGTATCGTACATGTACATCCTAGAATTTAGTGTTGAGCGAGACCTATGGAATTGCATTATGTTTGTAACTTCCTGCTATAAGCATTGAGCATGGGCTCTGGTAAGCGCTAGGGGTTACTGAAAAGATTAAAATTGCCTCCGAGTGAAAACGACTTGAGAATAATATTGATCTCATCATACTTATTTTTAAGTGATTAAATGAAATTTCGAATTTTTGTATTCTCATCAAGTACTGAAGAACTACCACGTTATACGAGAGATATCCAACATGCAAGGATGTTTAGAGTTGCCTAGCCTAGTAGACCTAAGCTATCTATCTACTTGACCTTCATAAAGAAGTTTCGTTAAGTCTAGGGATCATGATACATGATGCTCGAAGACAAATGTTAACAAGTATTTTATTCATAGTATGTATAAATAATTAATTATGATTAATTATATAATTGAATAAAGAAAGAAGAAAAGCTCCACCAATTATTATTTATTACTAAAGGATTAATAAATAGTGAAATATCTATGAAAGACTAACTAGGAACTAGTTAAAAGTTCCTAGGTTAAGAATTGAAAATTGCCCGAATAAATTAAAAAGGGTTTGAATCAAGAAATCAAGGATTTCTTGATTTAACTTCCCCTTTGACTGAAAAGTCTCTCTATAAAGACTCAAGCCAAGCAAAGGCTTGGGGTTCTGATCTTTATCTAGGAGAATTATTATTCTGCCTGTTTTTTGGGCTCTCAAGTGTTTTCTTGGAGAACTTTTCCTGCAAGGAAAAGAGGATTGATTCAGAACTGATTTCCAGTTAGGAAACCCTACCTTAGGAGCTCTAAGCTACTTGCATGTTGGAGTCTAGCTCGGGGGGATCCGGATTAGAACTAGGAACAATTGCGGGTCATGGTTGGGAGGAATGTGGTAGTTCCCAAGTGATTTGGTCATCAAAATCAGAGGCCATATTTGTTTTAAATAGATAATGCTGGTTATTTAAAAAGTGTGGAGGTTCAACCATTAAAGGAGCTTCAGGAAGATAAATTATAGGTATGAGTTCTTAGTATGTCAACGTTCATTTCTAGGGTAAATGTTGGCTGCTTTATGTAAACTATTTTATACATATTATTAACCCTCGAATTGATTGGTTTTGTCCATATCTACTAGGGTTACATTTCTTAAAATATAACACTAAACTCTCTATGCTATCCTCTAGATTATATAATGAATATGTTAGATGAATGTTTCCAATGAATTTACTAACCCTATGTAATTGATTTTCTTCCTAGATTCTTCTAGGGTTTGTATTCTCTTCAATACTCTCTAGGATGGTAAATATTATCATAGGCTGTATATAGCTAGGTTTCTATCTCTAAAGTTTGTTTCTGTGTTCATTCAATAGTCAGAAATTTATTACTGTAAAACTAGGTAAATCTAGACCTCCTCCTTTATTTCTCACCTATTATTTATAACTCTAGTGATATATTACATTTGTCAGTAGAGACATGTTTCAGATTATATTATATTTAATCATAAGAGTAAGATTAAGGGGATTAAATATACTAAACAGATACCTTAGGGTATTACTTACAACTAGAACTATTTTATAAGATAATTATATATACATATAAATAAGACCATCATTATAAACCTTTATGAAAACTATCTATACATTTAATTCCAAAATTAAATAACTCATCTAAAACCTTTCAAGGTCTGTATCCATTACAAATTTACATTAAAAATTCTAATGTCCCTCTTATATGCCCTAGTATTCTGTTTATCATTATTGTAATTGTTCTCTGGTGAGGAGCTCAAGGCCAAGGCCCCACCAGTAAAACCTAGGAAGATTAGGTGATTAAATCAGAGACATAAATCATTGACGCAAAGTAAAGCTAGATTCCCTAAGGGGAGGAACCTATAGAAGTCCTTTAGGAACTTCAATTGGTTCGATAACTAACCGATAAAATATGAGAAAGGGAATAATCAACACCTACACAAGTAATTTCATATCTATGGCTCTACGACTTAAACAAAGAATATAAGAGGCACCTTAGTAAGCAAAAGGTCATAGCACACTGCACTAGTGAAAGTATGATACTCCCCCGAAAGTTAGAGTACATCTCTAACTTAGAGCGTGTATTAAGGGAAGCTCTTATGGTCTATCAAGGCCTAAAGATATCGAGGCTTTAATAAGGGGGTAACTTCAAGCGAAGATAAAGGGAGATAACTCAACACCCTAAGGCCATTATATTAAAGATATGTATATTGAACTAGTTCTCACTAAACATCCTTACCTAATTAATGTTAGTGGGGAGGGGGAAATGCTCACGAGGAAAAAGGAGTAAGTATTCATGGAATGAGTTGTGATTTTCCTTCCGACTTAGTATTAAAAGTAAAACACCCTCTTATTGAAAGGAATAAAAACTCATTGAATAAATTTGACCTCTGGTGAGTGAGTACTTTAAACATAGGAATTTCAGTTTATTACATTAATGGTTAACTATTCTTAAAACAAGTATTTTAGCGCCAAAATGTCTTGCCACATGGCTTTAGACTAGATTAGAAGGGGGTCGAATTTAATAATCCAGCAGTAGCTAGCCTTGGAGAGAATAATCTGCACTTTGAAGGAGGAAAATCCACGCCATCCATCAGAAACGAACCCGGAGATTTTAAATACCTTAGGTTCAGCCGCCCTTTGCGGAGGCATTATTACTCCCACTACCGGTCTTAAATTTGGATGAGAAAAGATTAAGGGAGCGTTGTGATTTTTTGTAAATTGTTTGAGAAGCATGGATTATGGAGGCATTAAAACACCATAACTCCCAGTAGCAGATAGTAAAAAACGTTACCCAAAATTTCTTGATGACTGTAGGGGGAAGGAGAAACCTCTGCGTGGTTTAAAAAGGGGGGAAAAGCATGATCAAGGTGGGTCAGTACAGCCTTACGGATCTCACGTGAGGAGGGTATGCACCTGGGAAAGTTGATCCGGGATTGGAAAAATCCCTACCTATGTTCTTTCCGACTGACTTCTTTGCGTAGCCGATTGGAACCTTGAAGTTCTGGATGGTTTGTTCACCTGTGTGATTATTTTTCTTGTTATTCTGCATTCGGATGCACCCCAGTATACTCTTCAATGTTTAATGAGTCTTAATTAAGTGGATTTATTTGTGTCATGATATGGTCTACTACGTGGTTGTTTGGGTTAGTAGGTATGCCGAGTATCTGTATATTTAAGTTGTTGTAGACGCTCGAATCCAAGGTGTTCCACTGGAGGGATTTAAAAGTATTGTATTACGCTAATGTTATTTTTCCAACGTTTGCTTAAATAAATTCCTGGGATCGTGCCCCCCCCAAAAGAAAACCCGAGTGTGAGGTAGATTTTCTACTAGCGATGTATAGCCTAGAAAAAGGTGTACTGATCCAACATGATCATTTTTCATGCTGGGTTCTGTTTCTTTTATGTATTCAATAGATTCGTTTGTGGGTTTTATCTGGGGCAGATCTCAGAGAGGGGATATGACAAGCTTCCAATTCCCCACACCAAATTCGTTGTTATCCTAGCAAGTATTGTTTTGAATCAGGTAGTCTTATCAGCATCTGTCTGTCCTCCTTTTTTTTTTGTGGTACTGGTTATGCCTGTCCTATTTTGGCAGGGATTATGAGAGCCCCTCCATTGCAGAAACCATTCTGGGATTGGAGAATTATATTTGTTTAAGCCTTTGGGTCATCCTCAGTCTTCGATTTGCAGCCATCGATCTATAGCCATATCGGCTTCCCACATTCTATAGGAGACTAGCAAGCTTTGGATCGGTGTTCGAGAGCCATATTATGCAAAGTAAATAGGACCAACAAGGGGACTATTTATATATATATTATGAACAATCTTGTAGCATTTCTACATGAAGCTAATGCATTGCTTTTAGTGTCTCTCCATGGATTGACTAGTGATTTACTTCTTTCCCCTATGCGATGTCCTAGGTCCTTCTTCTCCTCATAGCTCATGTTCAGACTAAGGCCTTATTTGTAGCCTTGGTTTTACTAGATCTGAGCTGATTCAGTGGTGATTGAAAGCTATCAACGTCTGATTTGATTGTGGATATACAATCTATGATCTGCGTTTATTGTTTTGGTCTACGTGTTTATTAATATATCCAAGCCTGTGCATCGCACACCTGACATTGGTTATGGATCATAAATATAACCCAGTCGTGGCTTAGTTCCTTTCCTATGATTTTACCTAACTTGCATGTTTTAATAGATCTAGATGTGGGTTGTGTAGGATCTGATAAAATCATATACCTTGGGTGGTGTGTTTAGATGTTGATTTGAAATACGATTAGTGAACTCCCCCTACGGGAACTATTCGTTTGACCAATATGCATGTTTCATTTATTGTCATGTCTGTTTGTTTCCTATGCTTAAGTTATAATGAGTCCAAGGGAATAAGGCCGCAACCTCTCTTTGGTTGTATTTTTTATTTCAGTGTTGAGTCACTCTCCAAGTCTATGTGTGGATATGATATAATGTATGGCAATTCGTAGTGGGTATGTCCGTCCTTTCAAAAAGGTAGGCCTTGATGTAAGGCGCTTATGTGTTATGAAATACCTCTACGAGAGAGAGGCTGTGTAAATAATTTGCAGCTTGGGTGCTGCAGAAGTGTAAACCTATAAGAAATAAAGTAATAAAGGAAGTAGCAAATGATTGGTGGATGTAGCCTCGTGAACGAGGTGAACCACATGAATATGGTTTTCTCATTGGTATTATTATGATTATTCATGTTTATTTATTTTTCCCTTACATGATGATGATGTTACGAATACAGCATAAGACTTATTGGTAAAAAGGTTACTAAACACATTTTTTGCAAACACATACTTCCGAAACACGTGACTTAAAGCATTAAGGTATTAGAGGTATTCTACAAAAATACTCCACATAAATGAAACAACATTATAAATAATCAGAGGCATCGTGAGCATCCATGTGATCCCTTACAATTCTTGATCATAATTCATATTTAATAGAATCCAAGGTTCTAACTTTTCCATCTATACATAACCACAAACAAAATTACATAACTCAACAAACTTTACCATAGCCAAATTAAAATAATATATCTTATATAGTAAATCATATCATAGTAAAACAACATCAAAATCATATCATAAATCCATATATTGCAAATAGTAACATGAATCGAATCTTGTGGGCATGCAAGTTGAGTTTGTTTTATTTATTAAAATACATTCATTGTTACATTAAAACCTTGTTGCCAATAGAGGTCACGACATCGATTCCCATGGATGTTAGGACCCAAGGAAAATCCATAATAACAGACCATAAGAATTGTATAAACACAATAACAACCAAATCCCATAATTATTTCTTACACGGGCCATGCTATACATCAAATTGTATGTGGGTTGTGGTTATTAAAATAAATCCAATACAAAATAAATAACAAATGCCAGTGTTAACGTGGAGGTCCTAAGACCCTAATACATTCACGGCCTCGGCCGAGTTCTAATATAAATACACAGAGTCCAATTACCGGCTAATAGAACAATTGCCATCGAGGGTCTTTAAACCTTGGCCCCTATGAAACCAACGAATGCACATCACCCACATAAGTTACGACCATGACAAATCAAATTACACAAATGGTTTATTTACCAAGACTACCGTGTTAACAATCAACCATGAAACTATCTAATTCAGATAAGCAAAAGATGAAATAATATCACAGAGCTATCGCAGCCATGATGGCGTAGGCTCAAGCCATTCAAGGGCTTGGCCTCTCAACCGCCCATGCTGTCTACATAATACATCCATTAAAATATGCATAATACACAGACCTCAAATGAAGGCGAATACCTGTGTCTAAATCAAACTATTAAACCATAACTTAGCACATTCTTTTACAAACACAGTAAGCAACAATGACATGAGTTCTTTATTAAAAACATAGGGTGTAAATATCATTACACAGCAGGGAAAAATTGCAGAGTCTCCACTCAATCGTTTCCAAAGAAAAAAATAAATTCTTATGGGCATGCCAATGGGATATTGAACCATTGCAAGCAATGGTGCAACCCATGGCTCAAAGGCCCAAACCATTGTTTAAAATTACAAACCCAAAATTTATACACAGAACCAGATGGGACGTGATTCTTCACAACCGAAGCCATTTAAACCTTTAAATAAATCCAAGTCTGTAATCATATGCCCAAAGGAGAAATTTAAACCCCACATTGAAACCCACAACATGAAACCCAAACCAAGCAACAAATCTATACGTAGTCTACCCAAGAGGGCCAAGAGATAGCAAGTAGAGACTTTCTCACAGTCTTACCGTAGCCATGAATGCAACGCTTGGAGACAATAGAGTTGAAGCCACGGTACTCCTCATTACCCGTCGGCAATGCAAAACACAAGAAAAAGGAGGGATGATGAGTATGGCCATGTTATCAAAATTTAAACCAAACCAATGTGTAGGCGTATAAACTCAACGCAGGCATACCTCATAGTCTGAAGGTTGCCTCCATGGATTTCCCCCTTCACAAAGCGAAAACGCAAAATCCCCAAATGACAACACATTGCACAACCCTCGTGAGCCAAGCCTAAGGGAAGGTTGTCATGTGTCTCCAAGCACATTGAATGTAGCAGCTGAAAACCATTAAAGCCATATAAAAACCCACTCTCCATAGTTTATGCTTCGCTACATTACAACGTATGACCACCTCCTACATGAAAGCTTAAACCCTGCTATCATATGGTTTCTACCATATGTTATGTCACCACCCCAAATCCCATCACAATGTTAATATTTTACAAAGTTTGCATTATGGCAAGATCACGATATTACATAGCCCATAGGTGGCGTTAATCCAAGGTATAATGCCATAGGGAATACACCTTAGAAGTTAAAACAAAATACACTTTAGGCTCACAACCTTGTATTAAAATGCAATATGAAAAGTGTTAAGCATAAATGCTTAGCGAACATGGCATATGCAATATATGCCAAGTTAACTTTTTAACATCTTTGACTATAATAACCTGTCAAATAAAAGAACGTAAGAGATGTTAATAAATATAGTAAAAATATACATAGAACATAAAATGTATTAATGACACATAGAATGACGAATTTAAAACATAACGAAGAATAATTATTGTAGAGTAAATTTAGCTATAATAGTTAAATTGACGATAACGACACTTACCAAGTTATAAAACCAAGTCGATAAGCAGCATAACAACTAGTAGTAGGTCCTCTAGGATCAAGGTAGTCAACACACTTTACAGCAGATTCTGTCGCAAAGTAATGAACTGCATAAGTAAATAAAAGAGGTGCCTTAGTTCGATTGATCTAAGTAAGCTTGTGTAACCAAGTAATACCTTACCTCTGAGATCGTCATGGGAGAAAAAGTCCCGCCACTCCACCACGTGTTCCCATCAACAAAGTTAAGTTAGTTTTTATTAAATAAACAAAGTACACATGTGCAGGAGTAAAACAAAGATCTATACAATTCATTAATTCACCGACAATAATAACTAAGATGTATAAATAGTTTAATAACAAAATTAAGACATAAGAAGTAAACGAACTAATAATCATTGAATGGATAAGATATTAACAAGACAATATGGACAGTTTCTGAAGAGATCGAAAGTATAAGTAGCACATATAATTCTGCATGAGTAATAATGATCCCCTTTGGGTAGTTTTCACTAGCCTACAATTTTTTTTTTCAAATTTTGGGGACATTACAGAGAATAATTAGGCATAATAATGACTCCAAAAATATGGAAGAGATTCTGAAGCCTCTCTTTGTCTTGAGACTTTATAGATAGACTTTTCAGTCAAAGAGGCAGTTAAATAAAGAATCATTTGATTTCTTGATTTAACCATTTTTATTTAATTTAGGTACTTTTAATATTTAAACTTAGGAACCTTTAACTAGTTCCTAATTGAACTTTAATAGGTATTATAATATTTAATTTTCTCTTAGTAATAATAATAGTAGAATGAACTTTTCCTTCTTTCTTACATTATTAATATTATTACTATGTGTACTTTTTATACATGCTCTCTATAAAATATATAATAATATATTATTTGTTAATATTTGTCTTAGGGTATCACATATTTTGATCCCTAGACTTATGACACTTTCTTCATTAAGGCCATCAGGTATATGGTTAGGTCTTCTAGGCTAGGAAACTCTAAACATCCTTGCATGTTGGATTCCCATGTATAACATGGTAGTTCTTCAGTACTTGATGAGAATACAGAAATTCGATATTTCATTTAACCACTTATAAATAAGTCACATGAGATCAATATTTTTCTTGAGTCATTTTCACTCTGGAATCATTAATTATTTTCAGTAACTCTTAGCTCTTACCAGAGCCCATACTCAATGTTATAAACAAGGAGTTACAAACTTAGTGCAATTCCAAAGCTCCTCGCTCAACACTAATGCTAGGATGTACTTGTAGGATACACCTAGGGATACAATGGCCAAGGATACGATGTTCCTGAGCTTATTCTCAACATCAACATGGAAGGATCCACGGCTTATGCCCAACACTTCCAAATTATCTTTTCATGTGTTCCAGAGCTTGATGCTCAACACAAATGTCTCAAAACTCGTGTGCTCCAGAGCTTCTCGCTCAACACAAATATAAGTACTCATGTGCTCCATAGCTTATTTCTCAACACAAAACATCTCATCAATCATGTGCTTCAGGGTCCACACACACACACACACATCATATGGAATTGGCTTACGCCCAGTATATCAAACAAATCATCATGTTCATATGAAGTGTGGTCTTTTACCTAGTATACCAAAATAAAACATCAAGGTAACATCATAATCAATTGGGATCATTCCCATAAATATTAGGTCCAAAATTCAAAATATTACAACTAAATAAAGTTCTAACATAATTTCATAAATTAATAAACAAAATCATAAAAAAGAATTTCATAAAAAAGCACCTTCACACACATAAAATATTTATAAGATACCTTCCTACACCATCAAATATTTATAAGCTACTTCCTACACATTAAAGATACTTTGTCATGCTTTGTTTTATTATGGACATTCAAATGGAACAATACACACTGATATTAAACAATTAAAGATACATTGCCATGCTTTGGTTCGTGGTGGACATTCAAATGGAACAATGCACGCAATGAAATTTCTCATTAATATTTGTGTGTAGATTTTTATTTTTATATTGGAAAAACCTAAACTCAAGGTGTACCATAAAATGAGTAAGATCAATCATATCAAAGGGAGAGAAGGGGGAAAATAAGAATTATATTCACAATTAATGTAATAATAAGAATTATATTCAATTTGATTAGAATAATAAATGATAAGGTCCCATTTTCATAAAATTCATTATTACAATAGTAAATGATAACGTTCTATTTTAATCAAATTCATGATTAGAATAATAAATGATAAGGTTATATTGTGTTATGTTGTATTACATAGTCTCTCTTTTCAACAAAGTTCTCATTAGTCAAGTCCTTTACATTATCTCTAATCTTGAAACCTTTAAATTGATTTGAATATGTTTTACTTCTACCTTCTTTTTCTTTAAAAACAAATTTTATAAACAAACAGAAGGCACATCCATGAGATCATGTTTATCACTAGCTGTTTTCAACATTTTTATAGAATATTTTGAAACCATAGCTTCTCCCTAAAACCAAAATGATGGTTTCGTTTCATTAATGACACATTTATCATCTAGTCCCATGGAATTTCTGCCTTTAACATTTTTCATTCTCATCTAACAATATTTCCCCCCACATTCGATTTACCATGGAAATCCAACAAGCCAACTCTGTCCTATTCTTAGAATTTCTTATCACCCACCAATTAGAGGGTTCCCTTTCTCATCAAGTCTTCCAAAAAAATATGCATGCTCCAATAGATACTTTCATGTTCACTCCCAACAACACCAAGCTAAAAAATGAGTTATCCTTAAAAAGCTAATTACTAGATCTATATGCATTGAAGGTCGCCAACACTTTAATGAAGAAATATTCCACCTCATCAAGGCCTTCCTTAACAATGGTTACCCCATTAACCAAATTAGTCAATTATCTTTCCATTCCATCCTTCATCCCAAACCCAAACATCTCCAACCTACCCCCTTTCAGGCTTTAATCTCTCTTCCTTTCATTCAAGGTAGTATTCATTGCATATCTAATCTCCTCATTAAGAAAGATACAGAAACTATCTTTAATCCTCACAAAACTCTTAATGATATAAATGTCAAAGATAAATCCAATTCCCTTCTCTCCCAACGGGTTTATCAAATTTGGTGTTCACATGGTGAATCTTATATTCGATAGAATGGAAGGTCTATTCAAGCCTACCTCAAAAAGCACATTACCAAAGCTAATCACAAGCCTACCTCAAAAAGCACATTACCAAAGCTAATCACAATTTTCTATGTACAAATATCTCATTGTAGAGCATTCTTTTATTTCAAAACACATTATATGCTTTGATCAAAGAAAAATAATTAGTCATAGCTCTCATTACATCTCTAGCTTAATAAGAGAAGTCCTTGAAATAGAAATGAATTCCAAAAGTTTTAAGCATGGGATGGTTACAAACTAACTCAATCATTGAAACCTTTAATCCATCATCTAAACTACTCAATTACTTGATCTTCAATCATCTCTCTCTTCTCCTTCCATCTTATTCGTGTTCCTTTTTTCATTCTAACTTTATTAGGTACTCCAATACTTCATTCAATTATTCTTTAAAAAAAAATTGATCTCTTACTCTAAACTAACCTTATTATTTGATGACTCTTGGTTATGATTTTAATTTCATTATCCCTCTACCTTTTTGTTTAGATCACTTGATCTCATAATTATAATTAATATTAATCCTTCTTACAATTCCTTTACAAGTTATTCAGTTCCAAATGAATTGGTACCCTATTTGTTAGTTTTAAATGTCCACCTCTTTCAAATCATACTATCAACCCTCACATTGTTAGATCTAAACTCATTTTCTATCAAGTTGTTTTCTAACCCCATTTTTTATTTATAATTCATTTTTTATCACATTGTTCTCTAACCTCATTTTTTATTTATAATTAATATTCCATCTCCAACATAAACCTTTTTGCAACTTGAAGTAATTTTATTTTGATTCCTATGTCACCTCAAAAAAATCTTTTTAAAACTACAACAGAGTGAAAATGTCTGACCAATGTAATATCATTCATAGTAATCTTTTTAACTCTTGAAATTTAAAAGTTAAACAATTTATTTTAGTGTTTTTTTCCAACAAATAGTAAATTGCGAAAATCTTTAAATTGATGTAAAATTCCAAATGGTTTGACTTAATCATTTGGCTCCCTCATACATATGGTTTACAATGAAATGAAGTTAACCATGAAACACCAACCATGGAAATATGAAGTTTTGTGTGATGGCACTGACCAGTAATTGTGAATAACTTGCGTCCACGCAGAGCAACTGTGTCCGATATTGAGAAGCATCCACAACGTAAGGCTTTGTAAAAATAGGTATTGTATGATGTTTGAACATTTTGCAGGGGCTTATTGTGTGACAAAATCGACAAAATTCGCTTACGCGCAGAGCGAGCCCACAAAGCCACTGGTGTCCGCCTTGTACATATTTGGAGATTTGACTATAGGTCCTTTGTAACAAAAATGGACGTGCAAATTATTTGTAGAATATTTGCAAGATGACCTTTATAACGCCTGAAATTCTGAAATCCTCTTCCCCAAAGGAAACGAAGGGTGAAAATGATGGTATAGAACCGAACAATATAGATATAATATGAAAATGTACTCGCCTGATTAATTTAGGGGAAAAATAGGAAAACAAAGAGAGATATACTCACAACCGAGAGTGATGTAATATTATCGTATCCAGAGCAAGCAAAGCAAAGGTCAGATGGGCTATCCCGCTTTCGAGATCAAGACTTGAGCTGAAAAACATGTACCTTCGAGCCATCCAATGGACTAATAGCGAAGTCATAACTTTGTTGTTGGTCCATTAGATGGCTTCAACATACATGTTGTTTGTTAAGGATGACGGAGATCAAGTCTCCTCCGACTAATTTTGTTTACTTATCTTGATTATTTCAAAACATAATATCAACTAATTTCATTAAAATATGCATATTTTAACCTGCATCAAAATACTCAAAATAGCGATTTAAGCACTATAGATATCAAATTTTACAACTTTAAGATCACCAGATTTCAGTAATGCCTAAAGATGTTAGTGGTTAGGTATAATGTTGAAATTCACAAAGTTAACAAAGCAAGCAAGCAAGCAACCAATTGTATAATGTTGAAATTTTTATTAAATAGCAATAATTATATTAATAACATGATAAAGTTAAATATTTGATATATTGATAAAGTTAATTGAAGTTGAGCTACTTAATTTAAAATTTAATATAAGAGTTTTGAGTTATTTGGATTTTTAGATTTCAAATAGTTAATTTAAAATTTAATATAAGAGTTTCTAGTTATTTGGACTTTCTAGCTTTCAAATAGAGTTAGACTAAGCCTTATGCATATTAATTTTATTGGAGTCTATCCCAGCTATAAAAAGCAGTTTGACTAGACCTTCTGTACATTAGCTCAACTTCTTGGTATTAGACTGGATTCCATTATCACATGAATGATACATTACCATGCTATTAAGTTATTAAGTTAAGTTATGAGCTATTTTTATTTTTTATTTTCCAACTACCAAAAAGTCCAATTATCAAATGAGCTATTTTCATTTTTTTATAATTGTTAATTATGAATTTCAAACTAGGCCCATAGAATCATAGTACAATTGTCTCATTCTCTGATGAAATAACATAGATGGTAGTCTACCCAAAATTCTAAGATATAAATGACTATAATCATAATTAATATAACTGAAAAAATACTATTTAATAAACAAAAAAACAAAACTTGATAGGAAATAAACCATAAAACAAAAACTGATGTTAGCTTAACTTAATTGAAGCTTATCCGCGAGATGTAGAACACTTGGTGGCGGGGTATGGTTAAGACGCCCCCTAAGCTGGAAGGTCACCGGTTCTAATCTCGTCGGATACCAAAAATCCAACCATGTTAAGGGTTGGTGATGGCAACCTTGCTAGTGAGGGGGTTCCACCACTTTGCCAACAAACAAAAAAACTTAATTGAAGCTTATTTAAACATTAATCAATATGCATTTAAACATAACAATATATAACTACCATGAAATGAATGAAATTTGTAGACTTGTTACTCTCCTTTGATGGTGTTGATCTACTCAAAAAAATCCAAAATATAAGATAATATCTAAACTTCTATCAACTAATAAATTAAATTGTAATTGGATTTTAAAATTTATGTTTAACAGTTTATTATTAAAAAGATTATAACATATAATTAACAAAAATTCCTTTAATACTTAGCAGATTGTATGATTATATATAAATATTTAAAATTATTATAATTATGTTTTATAAATTTAATATATACATAAATAATAAATTTGAACTAATATTTGTAATTAGATTTTAAAATTTATGTTTAGCAGTTTTATTTAAAAAGATTATAACACATAATTAACATAAATTCCTTTAATACTTAACAGATTGTATGATTATATATAAATATTTAAAATTATTATAATTATATTTTATAAATTTAATATATACATAAATAATAAATTTGAAATAATATTTTTGAAAAGTCAGTACACAGGGATTTATTAACTACTAATTTTAGAAAAAGAAAAAGAATGCCTTAACTGATGCAGATAAATAACATGATTTTCATAAAATAAGCATTTAAATAAAAAATATGAAATAATAAGATATAACTTATTCATACCATTTAATAAATAACAAGATTTTCATAAAATAAACATTTAACTTAAAAAAATATATAAAAGAATAAGATATAAATAACACTTAAGTTAGGCTTATTAATATGATTATGCTTTTTTATTATCAAACTACAAAATCAAAGTCATGAGCTACCTAGTATACCTATTTTATTTAAAAAAATATAAGTTTTAATCGTCATTTTTACCATTTTAGAGTGAAGATTTTCACAATTAGACACCATCATCAGAGATCTAACCAGATCCAATATTAAAAAGGTTCTAATATGATTTTAAAGCAAAGATTGTGACTAATTTAACAAAACAGAATCCTGAGACAAATATTACAATGTAGTTATCATATATTCTTATATTTATTCTACAAATAAATTAAGTTGCTCTTCCACTCATACCTGTTGTTAACGTCCCGTTGGAAAATCGACCAGTTGGTAAATCTCTGCCGTATGGAGGAAGCTTGGCATTCCAATCGTTGCAATTGTCCATTGATGTTACCAGGATTTACAGTCGAGTATCCAAATATGTACTGGCGGAGTACACCAGCGACTTCGCGAGCTTTGCCTGCGCATAACCTAATGATGTTTAACAAAATGCTCAAACATGTTACAATACCAATATTTACAAACCCTTCCATTGCTAATGATTCTGATCAACAGTTGCTTTGCGTGGATGCAAGTAATCACAATTCTTGACGTAGAACCAGCTGTAATTCGTATTGCTTAAATGATATTTTGGGACAACGATATCTTTAATTGCACATGCTGATCATTAAAAATCAGCAGACATGGTCTACTTTATGAAAAGGAGCTGCTGTCAAACGACTAATCATGTCATAATTGCTCTAGACGACTTATCAACCTACAGAGCGGGACACTACCGCCATTCCACCGAAATTCATACAACGACATTCAACAACACCATCCTATATCTATCACAACTAATTAATCCTTCACGTACCAGGGTGGAAGCCATTAAACAGGCCAATGTGTTTCAGTTAAACAAATTTTCAATCAACGTGGTCAGTGCAATCCCACAAATTTTCATATCAGAACGACGTGGACAGTGCAATCCCACAACATTTCATATCATAACGACGTGGACAGTGCAATGGGTATTGCTACATAGCCAGGTCACTTGAGGGAGAAAACCCCAGTCTGACCACAGTTGAGACGGCCTTTAATGTAATGATAAGGACTCACTTTCACACCTGGGTGAAGCTTATGTTACACTGTAAAATGTTACTTAAAATACTGTATTTGTCAATTAAGACAATATTACTGAAATACCTGTCAAATTAAGAGAATTGTCACTGCTGTCCAATAAGATTCTTAGAGATAGTTTGAAATTTAAATTCATGTTACATGTATAACTGGAGTCACTGGTGATAGCGAAATAGCATGAGCCCAGAAAGGAGCTTCGTCTATTATTTTTCCAAAAGTGGATTACATCCGAGCTCCTCTTTGCTCCATGTGCAGAGGCTAACAAAGTTTACTTCGATTATTTTAAAAATTTAATTTCAAAGGTTTCAAATATTAAAAAGCTAGGCATGATATTTATAATAATTTTTTTATAATATACACTATATATTTTTGTATTTATATTATTTATTTTTGATAATTTTTGTATAAGTGTAGATAATTCTTTCTTTTGTTTTTTTAGAATTTAATTTATACACTAATTTTTTTTTGAGAAAAGCATTGTTAAATCAGGATATTTATGATGAGTTACCAAGATCATTATTGTAATAAATGTTGTGAAATTTCCCTCTAATATGGGTGTGTGCACGATTTTAGCCTTCAACCCTCTCTTTATCACAAAGATGATATATTCAATCATCGATTCCCATGGTGTTCTAGGAAGTTTTAGTATGGTTTGTTATTATTTTAACAATGTTGATTTTCTTGGTTACACATTTAAAATAGACAGATAGGGTTGACAAACTAGTAATATTTTACTTTTCTCTTACTCTCTAACTTTTTATTGCATAAGATATTTTTCTTAAATTTTGATTTAACCAACATAGAGCCATTTTAACTCTAGCTCTATCAAATGTTGAGAAGGATCACATCTCTTGAGGTGCAAACCCCCATTTAGAGTCCTAGAATTTCTCAAAGGATAGAGCCACATTTAAGATGGATGGATGCTCATTTATTAATATGCAATTATTACAAAACTAATATATAACCTATTGCTCTATTATTAACTTAAAATAAGTACTCTAATATATTTTAGTCTATAATCATTTAAGCACCAACAATTCCAATTTAGATATCTTACAAATAAATCAAAGTTGCATTAACTAATTAGTTATAAAGTAAAATAGTTATTGTAATGTCCCCAAAAATCGAAAAATAAAATAAAATTTATAGGCTAGTAGAAACTACCTAGACGGAACATTATTCACTTGCGGAACTCTATCGTATACTTCATATACCACTGTTTATTCGTAAGTTGTTCTTACGCTCTCTCTTTTACTTTAAGTTATTACTTTTAAGGTATTTTACATATGATGTTGTCTTGCTGTTTACTACTTTAGTATTATGTTTATACTTTTGTCGCTTATGTGTCGTCACTGGATTTATATGATTTGTCTTTTCTGCATAGTCACACTTGTTAATTACACATCCTAACTTAACTTTGTTTGTGGGGACAAAGTGGGCGGACTGGAGGGACTCGTTCTCCCATGACGGGTTGAGAGGTAAAGTATTACTTGTTACACAGGCTTACTTAGTTCAATTGAACTAAGACACCAATCAACAACATGTTTAGCCTTCATAAATATATTTCTTTAACAAAGATGCATGGAAAACATTATGGACTCTTACATGCATGGGAAATGCTAGTTCATAAGCCACTCGCCCTTTCTTGGCTAGTATTTTGAAAGGTTCACAAAATATAGGTGCTAACTTATCGCATCTACCCATGCTCAAGAAGATTCACTTGGATTTTACTTTCAAGTAAACATGATCGCCTATTTGAAAGTCCTTATCCTTTCTTTTCCGATCCGCATAAATTTTCTGGCGGTCTTGTGCTTCTTTAAGGTTCACCTGGACCTTGGTAACCAAATGTTGCAAGTCCATCAAAAAATCAGGCCCTAACATGACCCAATCCACTGGGCTATCCCAAGTAACCGGTGTTCTACACTTCCGTCCATAGATTACCTCAAAGGGACCCATCTTGGAGGAAGCGTGATAACCATTGTTATACACAAAATCTGTGAGATGTAAGTAATCCTCCCACTTTGTGGGGTTGTTCATGACATACATCCGAAGCATGTCCTCGACAATTTGGTTTACTCTATCTATCTTCTTGTCTGTCTGCGGGTGATATGCAGTGCTGAAGTTCAACTGTGTCTCCAATCCGGAGAATAAAATTCTCCAAAATTTTCCCATGAAATTAACATCTCGATCCGAGATAATTACCTTGGGTATTCCATGCAATCTAAATATCTCTTTCAAAAAGATATCAACAATGTTCACGACCTTGTAGGTCAAATTTACAGGAATGAAGTGTGTTGCTTTTGACAACATGCGATGACCAAAAAAATATAATCATTTTTCTTTTTACTTTTCAGTAAACCGGTGATAAATTCCATGCTAATAACCTCCCACTTCCATTCTGGAATGGGAAACGGTTGCAATAATCCCGCAGGATGCTGATGCTCAGCTTTGACTAGCTGGCACTCCTGACATTTCGTAATAAAAATTGCAATGTCGGCCTTTAACTTAGGCTAGAAAAAGTGTCTCTTGATAGCGGATATCATCTTTTGATATCCCGGGTGCCTCGAGTAGGGTGCCCGATGAAATTATGTGAGGATGCTGGATCAAAGGTCCCATCCTTCTGGAACATACAAGCATCCTTGGACCATAGCAGTCCGGATTTGTCGACCTTGTATTCTTTTTGTTGTTGAAACAACCTGTCCTCTTGAACTTTCTTGAGGATCTCTACATAGAAGGGGTCAACTCCGTTGGCTGCTCTAATATTCTGATGAAAATATGCATCGGTTTGACTCAAAGTCACCTCATAAATCATGTAAGTTCATCGGCTTAAAGCATCGATAACCTTTTCTCCTTGCCCTTAATGTGTTTAAGCTCGAAATGGTACTTGCTGAGGAAATCCAACCATCTAGCTTGCCTCGCATTCAGATCTGGTTGATCAAATAAATACTTCATACTTATATTTTATGTCTTCAGAAGGAACTTACTTCCCATGAGGTAGTGCCTCCAGATGCTCAAAGCATGGAATTTCGATGCTAACTCAAGATCGTGCGTAGGGTATTTTGGCTCATGTTCTTTCTACTGCTGCTATTTGTAACAGATCGCATGATCATTTTGCAAGAGGACTCCTCTAAGTCCTTCCTTGCTTGCATTTGTGCAAACAACAAAATCCCCATCGCGATCCGCAATTCGTAACACCGATGTGGTCATCAAAAGTTGCTTAAGATTTTGAAAAATTTCTTCAAACTTAGCGGTCCATAAGAACTTACTTGCTTTCTTATGCAAAGTGGTCATGGTGCACACGATTGTCAAGAAGTTCTTAATGAACTTTCGATAATATCTGGCTAATCCCAAGAATGACCTAATGTCAGTGACACTAGTATGGGTATGCCAATTCTTTATGGCTTTAATCTTTCCCAGGTCCACAGCTATCCCTGTCTCAGAGATAATGTGACCTAGAAACTATATCTGCAGTTTGTAAAAATTACTTTTACTAAACTTAGTGTAAAGTTGGTGTTCTCATAACACTTGTAGTACTACACGAATGTGTTCTTTGTGTTATTCTTTATTCTTTGAATAAACTAGTATGTCGTCTATAAAGACTAAGACGAACTTATCTAGATACCTAATGAATATGTTTTTCATCATACACATAAAGTTCGCGGGTGCATTGGTCAACCCGAATGACATCACTACAAATTTGTAGTGTCCGTACCTTGTACGTAAGGCAGTTTTGTGAATATCCTCGTTGCGAATCTGTACCTGATGGTATCTAGATCACAGGTCAATCTTTGAAAATATTTTGGTTCCTCCCACTTGATCGAACAAGTCGTCGATCCTGGGAAGTGGGTAATGGTTCTTGATGGTCATTTTTTTCAACTCACGGTAATCGATGCACATCCGCATCGTAACGTCTTTCTTCTTTACGAACAATATCGGTGCTCCCCAAGGGGACACACTAGCTCATATATACCCTTTCTCTATCAACTCATGCAACTGCAATTTGAGTTCCTCCAAATCAGGTGCACTCATGTGGTAAGGGGATTTGGAGTCCAGAACTGATCTTGGGGTCAGTTCAATGGAAAAGTATAGGCCTCGTTTGATAGGTAATCCAGGGATTTCCTCAGGAAACAAATCCTTGAATTCTTCAAGAATGGAGAATTCTTCTATGTGTTGTTCCCAACCAACTTGCAGCCTTTCCTAATGCATTTCTTTGCTTGTGAGGCAAATATTTGTCTTACAGAAACTTTCTTTGGAATTCCTTGAACCTTCACTTGGTTCCCTAGGCTATCAGTACACAAGATAGACTTGTGTAAACAATCGAGCATGATATGATGTTGTTCTAGCCAGTCCATGCCAATAAGCACATCATACGATCCTAAAGGTAGGATGTTCAAGTTTACTTTCGTAAGAAAACCATTCAGGTTTACCTCACATTGTTTAACAATTTCTGAAACTTTTCGTTTCGTACCAGTGGCTAACTATACCATCCAAGGTTTTTCATGCCTAATTTTACCTAGTTTGCATATATCAACAATTTTAGGTGCAACATAGCTCCGAAAAGCACCAGGATCAATAAGTATTGAAACATAAGTGTTCAAGATCTTACCTTCTATCTCAACCATCGTAGCTTGATGATCCACCAATCAGCCATCCAATGCTGCATAGACCTGGGGTGTTTGAGCTATGTCCTCAATAGTTGGTTCTTCTTGTAAGTTGTGTAAGACCCCACCGGTCTTGTTCTTACAATCCTGGGCATAATGAGTTTGGCTGCATTTCCAACACTTGATCTGTAGCGGGGTAGTATTGGCTCCACTTGCTACTGGTTTGTTAATATTAGCAGCTGGTACATAAGGCTTTGTACCAGACCTATTAAAGTTCTTATTTGCTTGAAAGCTATTATTTTGCTTTCTTTATGGATGTGGGTTGGACCCAGGTTTGCAGTTATCAGAGAATTTCTTAGACTTGTCTCAGTTTCGGTTCAGGTTCTCCAGCCTCAGCTGGCCATGCTCATAACAGAGCCTAGCTTTGTGCAACAAGGTATCCAAAGTTTTAGGCATGTCGAATTCAATCCTGTCCCGAAAACTGGGAGGAAGAAATCCTAGAAACTGCTAGATATTTACTTTTTCCTCTTTGATGTACGGTACATAATGCAATAGTTCTAGAAATATGTTAATGAACGCATCCATAGTCATGGATCCCATGCATAGTTCGTGAAACTCTTTCACTTTTCTGTCAAAGAACCTTTTCAACATATATTTTTCTTGAAAAAGTTTTCGGAAGGTATCCCAACATATTTCCTGTAGCTTATCTTTCTTGGTGTGTTTTAAATCCCTCCACCATCTTCCTGCATTAACATTTAAGTTATAGATGGAAATCCTAGCCTTCATCTGACTTGAATAGTTACGAACCTGAAAATACTTACTCATGCCCATCAGCCACTCTTCATCCTTTTCCCCCGTGTTTATTTCACCTTCATAGGTCGGGGCTCTTATTTTTCGGAACTCCCCCTGAATATTGTCTCCACTCCTTTGCTTCTTTCTCCATGGAGAAAGTGAGTCACCACTAAAAGGACTGTGGTGGTATTTTTTAGTTGCTTCAAGGGTACATTTTTTTTCTTTTCCTCTTGGGCTACTGGCCCGGTTAGGGTGTGGTTCTCTCTTGGAAATGTTTTTAGACTAAGTAGGTTTACCTTGCGGGCTTCCTCCCATCATGTTCCTCAATAAGGCTTCATTTATAGCTTGTTGTTCCTTCTTTTTGTTTAGGTTGTCTTATCTGAAACTTTTCAATTCAGCTTGATGACTGTGTAAAGTTTTCAAAAAATCAGAGTTTAGCTCTACCACCAGCTCCGCTTCCGGAGTGGGGGTGGTCATCTTCCCTTGATGGCTGTTTTCTTCCTCGGTATTCATAAACTAAACAATGCTGTAAAAATTTCCTCTAAACACAAACAAATTTAAATGGCAGAAAAGTTTATGTTAGTAACATATTAAATTAACATGCTTTATTTTCACTGTGTGAATGCTTGGTGCACCCATAGGTCTCTTAGTATTGAAACTGGGCTATGATACCACTTGTAATGTCCCCAAAAATCGAAAATAAAATAAAATTATAGGCTAGTAGAAACTACCTAGACGGAACATTATTCACTTGCAGAACTCTATCGTATACTTCATATACCACTGTTTATTCGTAAGATGTTCTTATGCTATGTCTTTTACTTTCAGTTATTACTTTTAATGTATTCTACTTATGATGTTGTCCTGTTGTTTACTAGTTTAGTATTATGTTTATACTTTTGTCGATTATGTGTCATCACTGGATTTATAAGCTTCATCCTTTCTGCATAGTCGCACTTGTTAATTATCACATCTTAACTTAACATTTTTTGTGGGGACAAAGTGGGCGGAGTGGCGGGACTCGTTCTCCCATGACGGTTTGAAAGGTAAAGTATTACTTGTTATGGAGGCTTACTTAGTTCAATTGAGCTGAGGCACCTCTTTTATTTACTTTCAGGTCTACCTCATCTTAAAAGGATTAGTAGGGATCTTGGATTAGTTCGATATTTATTTGTTCATAATGTTCATAATTACGCTTCATCACCACTTCAGATTGATAGCAAGGTAATATTATTTGTTAATTATCTATCCTAGATAATTAACTATGTAATACCTAAATAATCTATACAAATATACTTTATGTCCATTTTATTACTGTTATTAACGACTCAGATTTATAACATGGTAAGTGCTACTTGCGTCAATTTAGCTATCACCGCTAAATTTCATGTGCTCTAAGTAATCTTCATTTTGCTTTATATCCGTCGTCTATATATATCTTAATATAATTACGTTCATCCTTCGTTCCATTTTAAATCTATTAACGTATCCTATGTGTTTTCTTATATGTAGGTTATTATCTTGGCCTAACTCTAGAACTTTGATATTATATCTTTAATTATATCACCATGGCATACTCCATATGCCAGGGTTCTTATGCTTGAGCCTTGTGGGAAAGAGGGGACAAGTCCTAAACTTTAGACCTAGAGTTTACATGTTAATTACATTATCTAAACTTTAATACTCGAATAAGGACTAGCACATACCATGCATGGGTTCTACTAATATATCAAATATTGTAATAGCATAAGATGTGTGCTTAAGCCTTGGGGTTGGAGAAATAACATATGGTGGAACCATATGGTAACAGGGTTTAAGCCTATGCATGGAGGGTGGTATTAAACGATACCTTGCAACAAAACTTGACTATGGAGAAGGGGATTTTGGCTTTGACCTTAATGGCCGCCAACTGGTGCATTTAATGTTTATTGGAAATCATGGCAGCCCCAAGATCCCAGTTGGTTTATTCGTAATTCTATGGTTTTACATTGATGCACTTCATCATTGTCATGCTTCTCATTAGTTTTGTGGATGGTTCCAGGTGTTGGGGTCTATTGAGAGGGTTGTGGCTAAAAGCTTGCCCCCGGTTCCTGTATGATGGCAATGGTGAATGATAAGCCTTCCAACAAGCTAATTCTTGTTATCTGTTGGCCCAATGGAGTGAGGTCTTCGCTATTTGGTTTTGGGGTTTAAAAAAATTCTCCTTCGGGCATGTAATACACAAACTTGGGTCTAATTCAATGTTTGAAAGGCTTTGGCCGTGGAGTGAAATCGCTCTTCTTCTGGTTCTGTGTATAAATTTTGGGTTTGTTTTGATAAAATGGTTTGGGAATTTGAGCCATGGGCTGCACCATTTCTTGCAATGGTGCCATATCCCATTGGCATGCCTATATAGAATTTGTTTTGGCTTCGGAAGGGACTGTGTGGAGACACTACGATTCACCGTGTTGTGTATGATGTATATACTCTGCGTTTATAATAAATGACCCGTGTTATTTTTCTTACTGTGTGTAAAGTGAATGCTATGTTAATGGTTTATTGATAGAGATTTAGGAACAGGCTTACGCCTTTGTGCAAGTTTATGTATTGAGTAATTTTAATGGGCTGTGATTGGTGAACAATTTTGGTTTGAAAGACCAATCCATGGATGGCTTGAGCCTTCCCCAATCATGGCTGCGATAGCTCTATGGTATCGTTACTGTATATAATTTAATGAATATATTTAAGGATGATTTTTTAGCAGAGTAGTTGGTTATATAAATCATACTATCTAATTTGATTTTGGCATTGCCGTAAATTAGGTGAATGTTGTGCGTAGCATATGTTGGTTATTTAATATTATGAATTCGTGGGTTTTGTAGAAGCCAGGGGTTATATGCCCACGATGGCATTCGTTGTCGTGTTTAGACTATAAATGGAATATGTGTATTTAAATGTTGGCTGAGGCCGTACTGTAGCGTAATCGCAGTTCGTTTCATCAGCATGGTGGTATTTTATAAATTGTTTCCTGCATAGATGTTATGTATAGCATGGCCATAGTGTTTATGCAAATGAAACGCCATAGGGTTCGAATCTATTTGGATATTAATGTGAGGAGTTGTATTTTAATTAATAAGAAGAGGTTGGTCTTGTATGCCCATAGGATTTGATTCCTGTCTTTGTTTGTAATACACGGGTTTATAATATGATTTCGATGTTGTTTGATATGTTATGTGTAATTTGTGTTGATGAGTTATGTAATTTTGTTTAATGGCTTATGTATAAATGGAATTTGGTTGTTTAAAATGGAATAAATAGAACTGTGGGTTCTTATATATATATATATATATATATATATATATATATATAGGTATGTATGTATGATCAGNCCACATGGATGGCCACGATGCCTCCTCTGCTCATGTATTTATGATGTTGTTATTCTAATGAAAATGATTTGCTATTTAGTTTATAGTTAATAAGACAGACCTTGTGAGGTCTTAATGGTTTATTTACTCTTGATTAATTTTATATTCTAGTTTTGTTACTAAGATACTTATATTTAATATTTCTGGTTTGTTTATTGTGATGCATAATTAGATCATAGTTCCTTTATTGTTACTTTAGGTTGAAGTTAGTAAATTATATAAAAAATATGGATATATAAATTCCTACTTTTGAACTAGTTGGAAATAAATTTAGACAAGTATCTGCTGACAAATGAAATATGTCAGCAAATTAATTAGCCTAGAGGGCGATTACTTATTTAAAAATCAAACCCTAGTTTACAGTAACAATTTCTGAATATTGAATGAATATAGAAACAAAATTAAAGATGCAATCCTAGCTATATACAGCCTATGATAACATTCACCACCCAAGGTTATATTTAAGAAATACAAACCCTAGTAGAGTCTAACCATAAAATCAAATAAATAGGGTTAGGAGATACATTGAAAACATTTACCTAACACATCCATCAATTAATCTAGAAAGTAGCATAGATAGTTTAGGGTTAAAATCTAAGAAATGTAACCCTAGGAGATATGGACAAAACCATCATTTCTAGGGTTAGAAATATATAAAGAACATTTACATAAAGCAGCCAGCATTTACCCTAGAAATGAACCTGACATACTAAGAACTCATACCTGTAATTTTTCTGAAGCTCCTTTAATGGTTGAACCTGCACACTTTTTAAATAACCAGCATTCACAATTTAAGACATATCTGACCTCTGATTTTGATGACCAAATCACTTGGGAACTACCATGTTCCTCCCAACCATGACCCAGAACCATTCCTGGTTTTAATCCGGATCCCCCCCGAGCTGGACTCCAACATGCATGTAGCTTAGAGCTCTAAGGTTTCCTATCTATTGTATCAGATCTAGGTCAATTCTCCTTTTCCTTCCGGGAAATGTTTCTTCAAGAATTTACTTGAGAGAAAATAGGCAGAAAAATGACTCCTCTAATTATAGATCAAAACCCCAAGCCTTTCCTTGGCTTGAGTCTTTATAGAAATATTTTTCAGTCAAAGGGACAGTAACTTGGGTAATTATTAATATTTTAATTTAGGAACTTTCTACTAGTTCCTAATGGGACTTTTATAGATCTTATAGTATTTACTAATCTTTCATAATAAATAATAATTGATGGAGCTCTTCTTCTTTCTTTCATTTATTTATATTATTAATATATTTAATTATTTATACATAACATGTATAAAGTACATAATATTATAACACTTACCTTTGTCTTTGGGGCATCATATACCATGATCCCTAAACTTAATGACACTTATTCATTAAGGTCAAGTAGGTAAATGGTTTATGTTTACTAGGCTAGGTATCTCTAAACATCCTTGCATGTTGGATTTCCCTCGTAGAACATGGTATCTCTTCAGTACTTTGATGAGAATACAAAAATTTGAAATTTCATTTAATCGCTTATGAATAAGTATGATGAGATCAATATTTTTCTCGAGTCGTTTTCACTCGGAAGTTATTAAAATATTTTCAGTCACCCCCTAGTGCTTACCAGAGCCCATACTCAACACCTATAGCAGGGAGTTACAATCATAGTGCAATTCTAGAGCTTTCGCTCAACACTAAATGCTAGGATGTACTTGTACAATACACCTAGGGATACAATGGCCAAGGATCTGATGCTCCAGAGCTTATGCTCAACATCAACATGGAAGGCTCCAGGGCTTATGCCCAACACATCCAATTATCTTTTCATGTGTTCCAGAGTTTCTTGCTCAACACGAAGGTAAGTACTCATGTGCTCCAGAGCTTCTCTCTCAACCCAAATCATCAATCAGTCAAGTGTTCAAGAGCTCCTCGCTCAACACAAAACATCTCATTAATCATGTGCTCCAGGGTCCACGCCCAACAGAGACAAGAATATACATATATCGTCAATAATTGGATTACGCCCAATATATAAAACAAATCATCATGTTCATATGTAGTGGGGTCTCCGACCCAATATAAAAATAAAACATCAAGATAATCATCATAATCAATAGGCACATTCCTATAAGTGTTAGGTGCAAAATTTGGGATATTATAGTTATTTACCCAAAACTAATTTATCCAACTCATTGTTCCATTATTAACTAAAAAATAGGAAATCAGAATGCAAGTATTGTTGACACATTTAGTGATTTGTGAGTCAGTGATAGGGGGTGTGGAGATAGGGTCAGCAGGGTGCGCAAGACGGTGGGAGATCCCACGCTTGGCCCAGGTGGGGAGGGGGTAGTGATCCCCTTAATCTGGCATGGCGATGGCTCCAGTGAGGAATCGAGGGGTGGCCTGGATCAATGGGAGCAAGGAAGGATCGGGTGAGGGGAAGAGATCTGGGGTGGTAGGATTCCTTTCGAGGGCCAAATCAATCCCGACGATCTAGATCCGATCAGAGTCAATTCAGGAGAAAATAGAGATGTGGAAGGAGAAGGCCCTAATCAGGAAATTCGTAGGGATCTTGCCAAGGGAGAAAGATCTGGTTCGCTGGATTCAGAGCACATGGAGCCCAAAGGGGCATTATGATCTGCAGCTGGGGGCAAAAGGTTCTTTCACCATTATTTTTTTCAACCAGGAGGATCGATACAGGATCCTAGAAGGGGGACCGTATTTATTCTTCTCTGCTGGGCTCTTTCTGTGGCCATGGAAGGAACAATTTAACCCTGATTCAAAGGATTTGACTGTTTCCTCGGTGTGGATTCACCTAGTTGGGCTCCCTGGGGAATTGTGGGACATGGAGACTCTGAGGGACATTGGGAACTCTATAGGGGAATTTGTGAAAATCGCTGAGCAGACTTGGATCCAAAGGTACACAACCTTTGCCCAGATATGTGTGTACATGGATCTCTCGAAGGACGTCCATGAGGCTATCAGTCTGAATTGGGATGACAAGGAATGGGTCCAGCAAACTCACTATGAGCAGCTGCCCTTTCGATGCAGGATCTACCATAAGCCTAGGCCACTTAGGGATAAACTGCCCCAGGGGGGTTTCGAAGAAGGCTGAGCTGGCCTCGGAAGATGTTCCAGGGAGTGAGGGTTTCACTCAGGTCAAGAGTAGGCAGAGGGGAAAAGTCAATGGAGGGAAGAAGCAGCGTAAGGAAGGAGCAGGAAATATGGGGGGAGATTCAAATCCCTTCCAGGTCTTGGAATAAGTCACAGTGAATCAGACGCAAAAGGGGGAAGTGACGGGAAAATCCTAGGAAACCGAGATGCTAGAGGTGGAAGACGCAATCATCAACGTTTGTCGATCGGTCTCCTTGGAAGTGGACGAAGCTGAGGACATGGACATAGGAGACTTGGATCTGGATGCCCTGGAAGAAGAATGCAGGAAAGATGGCTCATGCTATGTTCCTAGAGAGCATATTGAGCTCTTACAACAAGCAAACATCCGATCTAAAGCGCATAAGGATCTGGGGATAAGCAAGGAGGGACAGAAGGGAAGCAAGAGGAGAACAGTAGAATAAGATCAGAAACAGGGGAAGAAATAGAACAAGCAAAGGATAACAGAAATAGGAGTCAAGTTGATTGAGTCAGGCTAATACCCCACAATCAAGGCGGCCTTTTCTGAAGTAAGCAAGGTTTCCAATGAAGATAGTGATATGGAATATTAGAGGGTGTAATCACCCAAGGAAGGTTCGTACCCTAGTAATTGAAGATCAAGCAGGAAAAACCAGACATTCTTTTTTAACAAGAGACCAAGTGCAGCTTTGAGTCAATGCAACAGATTGGGAAGAAGATTTGGGAAGGAAGCAAGGTAATGGCGCCAGATGCGGATGGTAGGAAAGGGGGGCTAGCTGTCTTATGGCACGACCGTGAGGTGGACCTCATGGGATGGAGAGCAGGGCATTTTTCCCTGGAAGTTGACTTCCAAATCCTAGGTTCAGAGATCAGAGCTACAATCGTGAACATCTACGGGCCAAGTTCCTTCCTGCAAAAGCAAGAGTTCCTCAACCATCTAAGATGGCTTAGTGCATAGGAATCAGAGGGAAACTGGATAATAGGAGGGGACTTCAATCTGATTACCTTGCTCCAGGGCAAAAAAAGGGGGTAAATGGATGCTGGACAAATATCTGGAGGACTTTCGGGAAACCCTTGCCAATAGCACTCTCGTGGATCTCGAAATGGGGGATGGTTGGTTCACCTGGAACAATAGAAGAGGCGGTGATCACTTGGTGGCCTCAAGAATTGATCGATTCCTGGTGACTGAAAGTATAGTGAGGGGGGTAGGAAAGATTAGGGAAAAGGTGATCCCAGTAGCAGGCTCTGATCATTGGCTTGTGTGTCTAAGCTGGGAAGGGGCGGCGGATTGGTTACCAAAACCTTTTCACTTTGAGAGATTCTGGATAGAGCATAAAGACTTTAAAGGTTTAGTTGAATAGTGGTGGCAGGAGATGGCTGACTTAGGGGGGACAAGGATGTACAGCTTTCAAAAGAAGCTTAAATTTTTTAAGGCTAAAATCCGTACCTGGAACAAGACAAACTTTTGCAACATATTTGAGGACAAGAAAAGGATTGTCCTAGAATTAACTATCATCTAGCAGAAAGGGATGGAATTAGGGTGGGACCTAGATCTAAAGGAAAAGGAGAAAGACCTAGAAGCCCGGCTAGAATTTAGGGAGAGACAATAGGAAGTCTACTAGAAACAGAAGTCATGTGTGAAGTGGCTGCGGGAAGGGGACAGGAATACCAAATTTTTTCACAATTTCACTGCTAGCAATCATTTGGGGTCAAAGATTCACAACCTTAAACTCCCCAATGGGACCTAGGTGGGGACTAGAGCTAAGGTGGAAGAAGTTCTGGTCAATCATTTGAAGGAAATCATGACAGAGGACAACAACGAGAGGGGCCAAGATATTGATCGGATCACATCCTTGATCCCTAGCACTGTAACAGGGGAGGATAACGAGACCCTCACCAAGCCAATTTCTCTTCAGGAGGTGGAGGAGGTCATGCAGCAGATGGCTTAGGGGAAATCCCCTGGTCCAGATGGATTCACAACCAACTTTTTCCATCACTTTTGGGACATGATAAAAGAGGAGGTTTGGGCCATAGTCGAGGAATCCAGGACTAGCAGAGGGGTGCTCAAAGCATTCAACGTGACCTTTCTCGCTCTTATCCGAAAGAGTGAGGGGGCTGATGCTCCTGGTAAGTTTAGACCTATATCCCTTTGTAATGTGATCTACAAAATAATTTCTAAGGTGATAGCAAATAGATTGAAACCCCTCCTCCCGGGGATCATCAGCCCTGAGTAATTAGGATTTGTGGAAGGCAGGCAAATACTGGATGGTATCATCACAGTCCAGGAGGCCATTCACTCACTCAAATGTACTAGAAGCCTAGGTATGCTTATCAAGCTCGATATCACCAAGGCCTATGACAATCTCAGCTTGGAGTACCTACAGAAAATGCTTCAAGCTTTTAGGTTTTGTCAGGATTGGGTGGATTGGGTTATGGGACTAGTGTCCTCGCCCTTTTTCTCCATTCTCCTGAATGGATCCCCTACTAGGATTTTTTCGCCATCTAGGGGGATTAGAAAAGGAGACCCCCTTTCCTCGTTCCTCTTCATTCTAGCAGCGGAAGGGCTTAGTAGACTCATAAAATCTCAGGCAGGACATGGGAAGATAAGAGTTCTGACGTTTTACGAAGGCATGGAAAAGCAAACTCGCCAGCAATTTGTGGATGACACGATGCTAATGAAGCACCCTTAAGTCCAAGAAGCGCGAGCCTTAAAATTTTGTCTTGTGACCTTTTCCAAGGCTTCAGGTATTGAGGTTAACCCAGAGAAGTCCCAGATGTTCTTTTTCAATTCTCCGCTCATAACCTAGAGAAATATTGGAAGGATTTTGGGATTCCAGAACGGGAGGCTGCCAACTAAGTCTCTGGGGGTTCCTTTCAGCCAGAAGCTTATTAGGCAGGCTTCCTGGCAAGACCTTGTTGATAGGGTGAAGGCCAGACTAACAAGTTAGGTGATAAAGCCTTTAAATATCCCGGGGATACTCGTAATGGTCAAATCCGTCATTCAAGACATGCCCATGTATCTCCTACTAGTTTTGTCGGACCCAAAGTCGGTGCTAAAGGAAATCAGAAGCCTTCAGTGCAACTTCCTATGGGCTAGAAGAGGAAGCAAAGAGAAATTTTCCCTTGTCAATTGGGAGAAGGTGAGCATGCCAAAGAAGAATGGGGGCCTTGGGCTTTGAGATCCTGAAGTGGTGGGAGAGGTACAGGGAGCCAAGATTTGGTGGAGGTGGTGCAATTACAAGCAGGAGCCATGGGCCAAGTTATGGGACATTAAGTATGTGAGGGGGTGGCCAACCTCATAGCTGGTGTGTTTCTACGGGGAACCCCAGGGATCCCACATATGGCAAAAGGCGAGGAATGGGCGCAGGTTGATCCAGGAGCATAGCTTCTGGTAAATTCAAGATGGAAGCATGGCAAACTTCTGGGATGATTCATGGAATCAACAACCCAAGCTTGGGGAAGACTCGAGATGGCTTCACATCAAGCAAAAATTCTTGGAAGAAGGCTGGACAAAGGTGAATCAGTTCTGGGAAGGAAATTCTCAGGGTGATAGGCGCAAATGGATGGTGCCGATCGAACCATCTGATCAAGTCTCGAAAGCTGACATCAGAGCCTTGGGCAAGGAGCTTAACACTCGATTCATCCAGATCAAGGAAGGGGCTGATAGACTCAGATGGGGCTATTCCCAGAAGGGTATGTTTAGTATTAAAGAAGCCTACAACATCAAAATCAGGGGGCAAATTGAGGAAGATGAGATCTGGGAGAAGGTGTGGACATCCAACCCATGGCCAAAAGTGGCAATATTTTGCTGGCTGTTGGTTAGGGGAAGAATTCTCACGGGGGAAAATTTGAAGTGAAGAGGGATCTAGGGACCATCCAGGTGTGTCCTGTGTGCTAACCAGGAGGAGAGTATGGGCCATCTCCTGGATGTCTGCCCTTGCACAATTGGGTTATGGGACAAAGGAGCTATAGTGTTTAGGAGAAGTAACAGATGTAGGGGGAATCTAGCTCAGACATTAAGGGACTGGAACCCGAAGACCTTAAAAAATAACATCCTCTACTTTCTTCAGCAATCCTTCCGTGACACGGTTATCTGGGTGATCTGGAAAGAGCGGAACAGTAAAATTTTTAGGGGAAAAGGATAGTCTCAAGAGGATGCCTGGAAAATCATATGTTCCAATTTGATGGAGATTATTCATAGTATACAATGGTCGAAGGACAATAAATAATTCGTCGGGTGGGGAAAAAGTGTTGCAGAGGCTTGGGGCGTGGATAAGGGAGTCATAATCAAACTACCCCAAAAACCTAGGGTTTGCAGAGTAGAGAGCCTGATATTGTGGTCCCCCCCATCGCACCAGGTGTTCAAGCTCAATTTTGATGGGGCAGCCAAAGGAAACCCTGGGGAGGCGGGTTACGGAAGGGTCTGTCCAAACTGTAATGGGGAGATCTTACAGGTGTTCTTCGGGAACTTAGGCCATGATACCAACAATTCGGCAGAGTTGGAAGGGATGATCTAAGGTGTCCAAATTGTCATCCAAAATGGGTGGCTGCCGGTGATAGTTGAAGGGGACTCATGAATCCTCATCCACATGGCTCAACAGATGGCAAATGGAAAGCCAATAGAGAAGGTGGCCTCCAGCTCATGTCTTGCGGGGAGAATGGAGGATCTTCGATCACTAATCATGGCATATCTGGCGCTGTATTTTCACCACGTCAGGAGAGAGGATAACCGGGTGGCAGAATTAATGGAAAACGTTGGGGTCTCTGACGTCAAGGCTAGTTGGAGGGGACAGCTTGAAGAGTTTGGGGGAGAACAGTGGATGCCCAGCTGCCGCCAACTTGCATCTCATGATGGAGATGACAGGAGGTAGATGACAGGCCATACGAGTGAGGAACATGGAGGGGAGGGGAGGCTGTAAGTTCCTCCCACGTGTCATCTTTGTTAATATGCATCGAGTAAGTGGTCTCAGTTCAAGGCAATCTGAGCGTATCCTTTTAGCATTAATAGAAGGTACAAAGGTGTGATGAGGAGGAATGGAAGTACAGTTTCCACATGTCCAGGTGATGTAGTTGTGATGAAGACTCCTATGATGAACCCCCTGTAAGGTACGGAGATGGAAGGGGGCTAGACTTGGGTCATCATTGTCAGGGATGGATCCGTTAATTCATTAATGGGTTTTGTCCTTATTTATCAGACAAAGGTGGCCAAGGCTAGTGTATATGATCAGGATAGAACGCAGGCATGACTGCTAAGTATAGACAAGGATTCAAAGAGAGGTAGAGGGACGTTTGTTAGAAAGGAGAACATAGCCGAGAAGGGGAGAATGGCCCCACCTCGTGGAAGTCTTGGAAAACCAAGGGGTAGCGTGGGTGTGACCGGTAGTCAGGGAAAAGGAAAAGATTGCACTGGGAAGGGGAAGAGGGCTGCGAATTGGGCCCAATTGCAGGCTCAGGCTGAGGCAAAGGCTTTGAAAGATCGTATCCCGCTTATCTCCAGGCTTGTAATGGAAAATATGGAAAAGGCCCTCTAGGATCAGGTCAAGGAAAATCCAATTGAGGAGGTTTGGGAGGAGGTGGACGGGTGGGTCTCTGATCCAGGATCCATAGCAGGACGTGCATCGGCCCATGACCATATGGTGATGATTTACTGGGTCCTTATGAACCTAGTCTCTCAAGCGAATCTCAAGTCTACAGTCATCGTAGAGGAGCAGATGGCGGTGATGCTAGCAAAGATGGAGGGGGACAAGGAGCCAGCCAAAGATTGGAAGGAGCACAATGAAGAGTGCAGAAAGATCCTCAATAGGGTGGAAGCTCTTAGCGCGGATTGTTGCCTCATGCACAAAAAGGTAGACCAGATAGCGTCATGTCTGGGGATTGCACTATACTACCCGGGGATGGAGTAGATTTTTTCGGGTGGGTCTAGGCGGCACACTAGTGGGAGGAATGTAGGAGCTCCTCCTCCAATGGAGCATAATGTGGAGGTGGTGCTGCAGCTGATCAGACGCAGTCTATCTGGGAGCCTCATTCTGGACACCTCGATGCTCCCTTGAAGCTTGATGGTGACTTATCATTTTGAGGTATGTTGATGATTTAGGTGGTTGCAAAGTTGGCCCATAGGTTGCTTTTGATAGTTTTCTTTTATGTTATTAGTCAGTAGGAATTTAGTCTCTATAAGCAAGTCAGGGATTGAGATCTCCACAGTGGGAACTCTCTCAACTTTAGGGTGGGGTTTCTGAATGTAACTCGGATGGGGTAGATCTGAAGCGGGTCATCTAGGGCCTGGAGTTTTTGATGGTATCTCTGTAAACATGTTTTTTAAGCAGTAATATATCTTTTATTTACAAAAAAAAAAAAAAAAACTAAAAAATAGGAAATCCATTATAATTGTCCACCTACCAACTATTCTAATTTGATATCATATTGTTAATGTTATAAGTGCTAACACATAGATCCCACAAATAAGAAAAAATTAATTAATTATCAAGTAAAACACTTATTTACCCAAATTTAATGGTCAAAATGCCAACTATTACATGTTGTAAAGTATAACACATAAATCCTACAAATAGTAAACTAGCACACCCACATAGTTTGTAGTTGGATCACGTCCATAGGGATCAAATGTTTAGCTATGGAATGGAATGGTTTAGCTATGGAATGGAACTGTTGTTGTTAATGATAGTCTCACAGCCATCGTATATGGTCTTTGTTGTAGACAATAAGGGTCGTTACTACCCTTCTGATTTTCATGATGGTTACTTGGAACCTACAAGTGGTTGTAAATGAATGTATTTTCGATCCATGGTTTTTCATCCCAAGTGGTTACGGGATTTGATCTGGCAACCTCGGTAGGAGATATTTAAACTGGGATTACGAGGCTCTTCCTCTATGTCAATTGTATTTAATTTAAACTATAATTTATTCTTTTAAAAGTTATGGTTAGAATATTAAATACTTTGTCCGGAAACCATGAAGTGGTCTTGGACCTACGCCAATTCCTCCGTCGTAATGAGTAGAGCTAAGGGTTTTTCGGATCAATTAGATTTGGATAGATTTTATACTATTTATTTTTTGGTAATGGATTATAACATTTATCCAATAATTAAAGATACTTTTGAAAGTATTTTGATCTTGCGACTTGTAAGTAGTATGATATGTTTGATAATAAAAACAACTGCAGAGTATGAATTCTTTTTACAATAAAACTATGAATCTTTGATCCATAAGCATGTTCTTGCAAAGATGTACTGTTAAGGGAAAACAATGGTATTCTAAGATACATGTAGATAAAGGGATCTATTTGTAAAATAATTTGTTATGAGATAATATAGATCAGGGTTTGAAAATGAATCTATACAGTATTAGTATAGCTTTTATTGTGCAAATACTTACTATATTTCTTCCATGCTTTTCGCATACATACTCTTTAATCGATACTTAAAACTTAGATAAAATCCTATATTATAATAGTACGATTATTATTTTAATTAGATTCATGTCTATAGTTAAGATAAGTTATAGATCTATATACTAATTTTATTCTAACATTAGAAGTTGATGTAGTAATTTTAGATACTCGTTCGTTAAATTGGATTCAATTGTGTAACATATCCCTTATACCTCAATGTCGTTATGTGTGAAAAAGGGGTAAAATTTTTGTTTCACTGTTACTACAAAATGAGTCAATCATGTTATTGTCAGACTTTACATGGCATTTCAATGAAGCATGTCCAACCAAATTCGATAATTTCAAAACCACACGCACTGTAAAACAATCATTCGACAATTTACATCCATCCTCCGCATCTGAAACCAAACATGCAATTCACATCCAAATTACTAGGATTTGCTATTGATAACATAAAAAAACATGCTTATTATGCCTTCTAGCTTTACATGGTTATGTATTTCCTCCTAATGGAGAAATACTTAGGTACAACATTTAGACTGTCATTTGATAACATGCTCAAAATTTTCCTTTAACCACATTACATACACTAACTTTCGACTAAAATATGGGTCTCTTAAGGAATTTAAAATCACTATTCGAATAGTTAATATTAGCCACAAGGTATCCATCATCAAAGGTACTTAGTTATAGGACTACCATCCCTTTAAGTAAAATGCTATATTTCATGAACTATTCATTGTTTGTTTCTAATTAATGAATCATATGAGACGCACTTTCATTCATAACAATAGCATATTTGCACAACATTTAATCCAGTTGATGACAATTCCTTAAATGTAATTTCCTCAAAATATTATTCATAACCACAAGCACTTCATCATCATAATGCTTCGAAAACAACCAAATGTGCGGGCAAGAAATCATCATGATAACAATAACATTCCTTATCATTATTTCTAAGGGAATTAGTCAATTGACAAGGTTGCAAAACAAAATGTTGAGTACGCAAAAAAATAAGGAAAATGAGACATTTAGACATACACAAAAGAACACCAATATACATGGTTCACCCAATCCATGGGTTACATCCACTAGATCTATTTTATCATGTATTATTCATCAAACAAAAAGTTACATCCTGCAACAGCCTTGTTGCCATACTTCTGGAAAAGGATAAACCTTAATTATAAATGGGTCCATGAGGCATAATTACCTTTATAAGGGAATGTGAACCCTTATACAAAGCAAACCTATGCCATTCTATTTAAACATATCATATCATTATATCCTCATTCCTACCCACATACCATGATCATGTTTTAACAAAAGTGTACCAAAACTATAAACTTTGAAAGGGTTTAGTAACCGGATGTACGATTCCACTCTCATACACAGTAAGTACCCCTCCAATAAGGAGGAAAGTGTTGCTCTAAGAACACTTCAATACTACCCTAGAGCTCACCCTTCTCAAGTGAGGATATAAACATATTATTACTAAAGGAGTAATAGAGCACAAGGGGTACTACTAAGATCCCCTTGTCTATAATATAGGTTGAAAATAAAATGACGACATCCTTTAACACCTTAAAAACAAGGAGCATCCTAGGAGATTTCAAGGAGTCCTTCTACCACTATTCCAGCCATAAATTGGGATTTTAGAAAAACGAAGAACATATAAGTGGTTGATCCTTCTTTCTGGAATTTATAACAAGTAATTCACTAAACCATCAAAACGATCGAGCAATGATGGTATTGATAATCCATATAGGGCTATCTTGATTCTATAGCTAACTGAACCATCTAGGACTTTAGGGTTCCCATATCGATACAAACTAGTCCGGATCCAAAATAAACTAGTAAGAGCAACCATTCCATTTTACTTCTTAAAACTTTGATTCTTGCGTTGACATTTTGATGGAAGTAACCTTTGTTTGAAGGTGTCTATCTTAAACTTTACACATGCAATTTTAGAGATTCGGACCAATATATGCATAAAACCATTGCTCCTAGGTTTATCCTCCTTCTATAATATGAAGAATACAAATTTTTTGTAGAAAGGATCCGATCTATAAACTTGCTCGTTTATGTATTCACGGTATACTGGGCATTTGTTGCTATCAACAAATGACAGTGAAGATTCTCGGCACTGTAGTGTTTTATTTACATGCAAAAATAGAATTTGGGAAATATTCATTCTCAAGCCAAAAATTTCACCCCACAAATCACAGACTCACCTCATGCATATGTTCTAAATCAGATCTCATTTGCACATGTAAAGTGTTAATCCCAGACGTCATTTTTAATGGCCAATTTATAAAATTCGATGTTATCAGAATACTTGTTTGCTCAGAAATGGGGGGGGGGGTTATGAGTGCAGAGAAAAATCCCTAAATGTACAAAAATGGCACAAGATACTTTTCTTGATAAATACATCAAATAAAACAATATGGAAACATAGCTTACCCTACTCCACACGATTTCAGATCCTGGATATAAAAGCACAACCAAAAGATCGCAGGTTACCCTACTCCATGCGATTTTTAGATCGTGGTTATGGAAATTTAAATTAAAGGTGCATGATTGGATCCCATTAGGGAAAATCAATCTCCAGATATCGAGTTAAGGATCTTTCGCTCCATATCCCATGTCTATTTCCTTGAGGAAATGGAATCCTCCTCTTGAGCCCTCCTCATCTCTTAACATCCACAACTTCTAGATCTCGCAAAGATCATTCTTCCCTTTTTCGAAAACTCGGAAATTTTTTTTCCTTCTTGATGGATATGCCCCCAAAAAGAGAAAAGAAAACCCAAAAAAAAGAACCCTCTCGATTTCCTTTTTCCCCCTCCTAAACCAGATTTCACAACTTTATAAATAACCAGGGAAGCAACGGTTCTTTTCTCAAGGTGCGCTAATATTTCCCCAAATCAAGGAAATAATTTTTCCCTTAATTTTGCTGAGGCAGGCCTTACTTAATTTCGCAGTCAGTTCACTGCCTCTAGGGCATGCGACCAATCCCAAAATGGTCATTTAGTCTTACAAAAATATTTCCTTTAACTAAAACCTATTGGTTAAGGAAATATGCATGTTGCAAACCCTAATAAATACGTGATAAATACTTGTCATAGATATCCTTCTCATAGGTAGGTAAACTATACATGATTTTATTCTTTTAATAGTTAATTACCCTTTTGTTTTATTCCCACTTGTCATTATTATAAGGGATCCTCAAAAAAATATAATTAACTATTTTACTTATGATTACTATTAATGTAGGCATCTCCGCATTTGTCTAGGTATGTGGTATCAAATTTATTAAATGGGGCATACCGAAGATGATATCTTCATTTTCTGTACTTTAAGCAGGTCATGACCTATAGTCCTTTCACCCATTAATTCCTTAGGTTTGCTTTAATTTTTTTTAAATTTAACTCCTTGACTCTTTTACACTGCCATAATCCAGATGGTATGTAAGACGGCATCATTGAGCTATGACTCCCTAACCGTTCATTTTTAGCCGTAGTGGGTTTAGTCGCACGCCGTTAAGTTGCGTCAAGGTCTTAGGTCTCCTAAGTTTATCACTAAGGTAGATAACTCATATAGATTTGTAATTCTTGTTCTTGGTGGGGCCTTGGCCTTGAGCTCCTCACCAAGACAATTATAATAACATTTTCCAAGTACAAAATTTTTAGGGGTATGCAAGCAGGATATTACATCCTTCCCCCTTAAAAAACAACACCATCCTCGGTGTTCTTGTTTTCAGCCAGTTTTCTTCTTCTCATGAGCCGTGTTTCTTGCTTCGTCTATTCTGTTCTGATTCCCCTTCACAAGTAGCCCTTTTCAAGACTTGTATTTTCTTGTCAAAATGTTAGGTCTAGCGCAAATTTTCTTCAGTAAAACATGTCCAAATACATACATATATACATTTTCCCAACTTAAACATCAGCCATGGATCCTTTTGTATTGTAACAATTGCAATTTAAGGAACAACTTCTAGTATTTATTGGTATTATAATACCTAATTATTTTTCATACTATAATGGATTTATGAGAAAAAAATAATTACTACCCTTTGGGTGTTGGTTTCATCTCAAACCTTTGGATAGTTATGTCATCCTCGACCTGAGGAAATCCTTTCTTCACATTACACATTAACCATGTAACAGTCTAGTTACTTGGAAATTCGTTAACATGTGTTTTGCATTTGTTTATGTTTCCCAAACTCTCCCTTGAGTTCCTTTTCCATTCTCGTGTGGTCTTACAACAATTTCTGAGGTTACTCTCCCTTTTGACCATTAGTCAAAAGTTTTCTCCTCAGAGACATCAAACAACGTCCTCTCTTCCCAGATGTCTAGTTTTGCCTAGGTCTTATTCTTACCACACCATATTCCTAACACCAATGTGCTCATGCAGCAATCACTTTCCTAACACCATTTTTCTCCTACAGCATATATGCCTAACACCAATGTGCTCACGTGAAAATCACTTTCCTAACACCATTGTGCTCTCACGGCATTCAATTTTTTCTTGTTCGTATTTAGTATAAATTCCAACTTTGACTATTCGTAACGTACACTCCTTGGTGCTTAGCATGACCTTACTGTCATTGTCCTGATTTGTGAATCGGCTACACAGTTAGTCAAAGCATCAATCGATAACCCAAAATTTCCTTAATTAATCATCATAATTTCATAAGTTGCAGCAATTTTAATCATCATTCATGGGTTATATAACCTTGTAAATCATCTAGAAAAATTACTCCTTACTTATTTCTGAGCAATTTAGTGCAACTTATATACATAGGCGGATTTATATACTGTATTGCACATCAATTGCAACAATGGTCATAATCTTGGTGAATCCTGCAATGTTAGTATATAAACAACATCATCCACGGTTAATCCTTGGTTTATAAAACCTCAAAATTCGACAATTTATAATAAGTAAAACATCACCCATTCTTAACCTCATTATTTAAGGCAGCGAATATTTTCACTAACAGTCAATTCCGACTGGTAGTGTTCCTAGCATATCATGCAATGTTAGCATATAACATTATACAATCTTCATAAACTTATTATTTTCAATATCAATATCTTTAGACAACCTTGCTTGACTATATTTGGATAATTACTCGTGAAGGGATATACTGCATTCATGAGTGGCAATGTTAGGGACATGGAAATTCAAATAACATCAGTAATTCAAGTAAACTGCTTACCATAACTTATGTCATATCTTACAACCTTTCTAGTTCATCAAAATGAGATCCTTCATATAGGTGTACTCCTTCTGTACGACCAGTAACATTAGGCACAAACATCATGCTATTTACCTTAGCTGTATTGTGGTCCAAGCTCATAAGCAGTCTAGTTTTCTTTTTCCTTCTCTTGAAGAAATACTATAAGTAATGTTGTCATTATCGTGAAAATGTATAAGAAGATCAATAATACCAATGAAAATTGTTAGAATAATCCTTCGGGATTATTGTAAATAAATAATAGATAGGAATATGATTAGATAGGAAGCCAAACAGGCTGAGCGGAAGGTGAAACCCAACCGCCATGTGATTTGTATAAATATAGGCATTTGCATTGGAAATGAAAATGAATCGGGAGTTATACCCATAAACTCGTATCAGAGCCAAGTTCATAACTCCTACGTGCATGCCTGCCATTCTGTCTGTCTGCTTGCCAGTCCAGTCCATTGCCAGACTGCTCCATTAGTCTGCTAGTGGCATGAGAAATCCAGTCTTTGCGTGCATGCATTATTGGTATAGCACAATACCTAACCCTAAACCTAACAACTGGTATCAGAGCCAAGTTTGTATAAATAACTCAATAGTCTTTATGTGCATAACCCAATTTCTTGCACACTAACAATTATATGTAAAGGATACATTATAACAGTGGAATCATTGTAACTAACTTGAATTCTCTTCCTAACAATTCTGAAATTCAAGTCCTACTTTTTACTTAGCATCTATTTATTACACTAATGGTACTCAACATTCACAATTTAATCAACAACTTCTGATAAAGAAGTTAACATTCACTTTCTGAGAATTTATTGTTAGACACAGGTTTACAAACTAAATATAATTCACCTCTCTCATCATTCACTTATTATGTGTAACAACTAACCATTCCTAGGTTTTATTAGTTCACGACAGCCAGACTAAAATAACAAAACATAATTCTTTCTTATGACATATGCATTCAGGACCCAAGTCGTATGATAGTTATGTGCATACATATAGGTGAAAGAGTTTTCTCCAAAACTGGTGGACCCAAATCTTGAGAACCACTACTTCCTCCTACCTTTGATCTAAATGCTCAATCATTAAATTTGTTTTTGGCTATAATAAGTCATGCACCATAACCAAATTATTCCATTACCAAAATCTATATGCAATCGTAATCGTTCGACTAACATGTATCCATACGATTTAATGCAATTATTTGTTCTTGGTTTACATGAAATTCGAAATGTAAAGAGGTGTTTTCCTATTTTACATAATGTTAGTATTGGTATCTTTTACACCTCTAACATTTATTTAATACAATTTGTATTTTGTATAATCTTGAGAGTACCATATATGCGTTTAGCAGTGGCTACTACTTTAACATTACTTAGTTTTGTGCTTGAACCATTTTACTATACGTGATAGTTTGTGGCAAATTTTTTAGAGAGTTTCAAGGGTAATACAGTTACTCCTAAAGATCAATCTGTCTAGTTTTCCTTTAATAGCTACCTTGCTATCTTCAAGGAATTTAGGTAAGTTATATATGTATATTTACATACATACATATATAACCATATTCCCTCACATAGTGATACCTCTAAGACTTTGGAGTATACTCTCATGAGCCACTTACATTTATTCATTACAAATAATGAACCCTAAATTAGGTATAGCAGACTTGTAATCAATATTCAATTCTTTTAGCAGTCCTAAATTCAATCGGTAATTAGGTAACCCTTTCAATGTTGCTCCTTAACAACAATATTCATTGTGTCTTACAATGTAACCTATCACAAAATATTATTTTTCCACATGGAATTCTAAGAATCTTTTAAACATACATCTTGTCCTTAATGGCTAATTCACCTATGAAAGTAGGTTCTAAAGGTCACTTCTTTCAGCAAATCAAATCCCACATTACTATTATAATAGAAACTACTATAGTACTTTTCTCGACCACGAGTTTGTTTAAGAAGACTTCTATTCTTTACTAAAAATTTATTTGTGCCATTCATAAAACCTCTTCGAATGTAGTCAAGGAAATAGCAAGATACCTATGTACTTATGTCGTCGGCATGACGTGGAAGTGGAAAAAGTAATGGGCCATCTTCATTGTGATTTTGAGAAGATGTTCCACCTCCTCTTGCACAACTACAGGGTCAATAAATATCTATGTTTGGTATATCTTAAGGTACCTATATTGGAAAACAGTGTAAACTTGTTGATTCCTGTTATCAAAAGGAAAAACTCAATCATTAGTTCTAAAACAAAATATGTAGGAGTGTTTTGAGCCCAAATAGGCCCAAGTGTTTCAACTCTCACTCTGATACCATGTGTAACATACCCCTTATACCTCAATGCCGTTATGTGTGAAAAAGGGGTAAAATTTTGGTTTCACTGTTACTACAAAATGAGTCAATAATGTTAGTGTCATACTTTACATGGCATTTCAATGAAGCATGTTCAATCAAATTCGATAATTTCAAAACCACACACACTGGAAAACAATCATTCGACAATTTACATCCATCCTCCTCATCTGAAACCAAACATGCAATTCACATCCAATTTACTAGGATTTACTATTGATAACATAAACCAAACATGCATATTATGCCTTCTAGCTTTACATGGTTATGTATTTTCTCCTAATGGCGGAATACTTAGGTACAACATTTAGACTGTAATTTGATAACATGCTCAAAATTTTCTTTTAACCACATTGTTACATACATTAACTTTTGACTAACATATGGGTCTCTTAAAGAATTTAAAATCACTATTCAAATAGTTAATCTTAGCCACAAGGTATCCATCATCAAAGGTACTTAGTTATAGGAATACCATCCCTTTAAGTAAAACTCTCTATTTCACGAACTATTCATTGTTTGTTTCTAATTAATGAATCATATGAGATGCACTTTCATTCATAACAATAGCATATTTGCACAACATTTAATCCAGTTGATGACAATTCCTTAAATGTAATTTCCTCAAAATATTATTCATAACCAGAACAAGGGGACTTCACGTAGTGAACCTCTCACATAGCACGTGTGATCGTGGGATATTAAAGAATACCCTTAATTTCGAGAGATATTGACCTAGACTCTTTTTGTTGAAACCCCCTCCCAATACTTAAAACTTCCTCCCCACCCCTTTTTATACCTCAATCCTTATAAACCACCCTACCCACCCCCACCTTAAACCCCTCATCCCCCCAATACGTGCAATATATTGGTTCGATTTTTGATAATTTTAAAACCCACAATATGAACTAACGTGATAGGATATTGGCCAACAAGTGAATCCCCCGTGAACCAGAAGCACTTCATCATCATAATGCTTCAAAAACTACCAAATGTGCGGGCAAGAAATCATCATGATAACAATAATACTCCTTATCATTACTTCTGAGGGAATTGGTCAATTGACAAGGGTGCAAAACAAAATGCTGAGTACACAAACAAATAAGGAAAATGAGACATTTAGACATAAACAAAAGAACACCAATATACGTGCTTCACCCAATCCATGGGTTACGTCCACCAAATCTATTTTATCATGTATTATTCATCAAATGAAAAGTTACATCCCGCGACAGCCTTGTTGCCATACTTATGGAAAAGTATAAACCTTAATTATAAATGGGTCCATGAGGCATAATTACCTTTATAAGGGAATGTGAACCCTTATACAAAGAAACACCTATTTTGTTCTATTTAAACATATTGTATCATTATATCCTCATTCCTACCCAAATACCATGACCATGTTTTAACAAAAGTGTACCAAAACTATACACTTTGAAAGGGTTCAATAACCGGATGTACGATTCCACTCGCATACACCATAAGTACCCCTCCAATAAGGAGGAAAGTGTTCCTCTAAGAACACTTCAATACTACCCTAGAGCTCACCCTTCTAAAGTGAGGATATAAACATATTATTACTAAAGGAGTAATAGAGCACAAGGGGTACTACCGAGATCCCCTTGTCTATAATACAGGTTGAAAATAAAATGACAACATCCTTTAACACCTTAAAAACAATGAGCATCCTAGGATATTTCAAGGAGTCCCTCTACCACTATTCCAGCCATAAATTGGGATTTTAGAAAAACGAAGGTAATGTATAAGTGGTTGATCCTTCTTTCTGGAATTTATAACAAGTAATTCACTAAGCCATCAGAACGATCAAACAATGATGGTATTGATAGTCCATATGGGGTTATCTCGATTCTATAGGTAAATGAACCAGCTAGAACTTTAGGGTTCCCATATCGATACAAACTAGTCCGAATCCAAAATAAACTAGTAAGAGCAACCATTCCGTTTTACTTCTTAAAACTCTTATTCTTGAGCTGATGTTTTGATGGAAGTAACCTTTGTTTGAAGGTGTCTATCTTAAACTTTACACATGCAATTTTAGACATTCAGACCAATCTATGCGTAAATCCATTGCTCCTAGGTTTATCCTCCTTCTATAATATGAAGAATACAAATCTTTTGTAGAAAGGATCTGATCTATAAACTTGCTCGTTTATGTATTCATGGTATAATAGGTATTTGTTGCTGTCAACAACTGACAGGAAGGTTCTCGATAGTGTAGTGTTTTATTTACATGCAGAAATAGAATTTGGGAAAAATTCATTCTCAAGCCAAAAATTTCACCCCACAAATCACAGAGTCACCTCATGCGTCTGTTCTAAATCAAATCTCATGTGTGCATGTAAAGTGTTAATCCGAGACGTCGTTGTTAATAGCCAATTGATAAAATTTGATGTTATCAGAATCATCTTGTTTGCTCAGAAATGGGGGCGGTATGAGTGCAGAGCAAAATCCCCAAATATACAAAAATGCCACAAGATACTTTTCCTGATAAAGACATCAAATAAAACAAGATGAAAATGTAGCTTACCCTACTCCATGTGATTTCAGATACTAGATATAAAAGCACAACCAAAAGATCGCAGGTTACCCTACTCCACGCGATTTCCAGATCGCGGTTATGGAAACATCTCTTAACATCCACAGCTTCTAGATCTTGTAGAGATCATTCTTCCCTTTTTCCAAAACTCAAACAACCTTTTTCCTTCTTGATGGATACTCACCCAAAAAGAGAAAAGAAAACCAAAAAAATAGAACCCTCTTGATTTCCTTTTTTTTTCCCTAAACCAGATTTCGCAACTTCATAAATAACCAGGGAAGCAACGGTTCCTTTCTCAAGGTGCGCCAATCTTTCCCCAAATCAAGGCAATAATTTTTCCCTTAATTTTGCTGAGGTAGGTCTTACTTAATTTTGAAGTCAGGTAACTGCCCCCAAGGCATGTGACCAATCCCAAAATGGTCATCTAGTCTTACTAAAATATTTCCTTTAACTAAAACCTATTGGTTAAGGAAATATGCATGTTGCAAGCCCTAATAAATACTTTTCAGAGATATCCTTCTCATAGGTAGCTAAACTATACATCATTTTATTCTTTTAATAGTTAATTATCCTTTTGTTTTATTTCTGCTTGTCATGATTATAAGGGAACCTCAAAAAAATATAATTAACTATTTTACTTATGATGCCTATTAATGTAGGCATCTCCCTATTGCCTTCCAATATAAATATATATATATATATATATATATATATATATATATGCACCTATATATAATGCTCTTCATATATTGCCCCAAATGTATGTCAAATACAATATAGGTCTCTATGTGCATTTTTCTAGGTAGGTGGTATCAAATTTATTAAACGGGGCATGCTGAAGATGATATCTTCATTTTCTGTACTTTAAGCGGGTCATGACCTATAGTCCTTTCACCCATTAATTCCTTAGGTTTGCTTTAATTTTTTTTAAAATTTAACTCCTTGACTCTTTTATGCTGCCATAATCCAGACGGTATGTAAGACGACGTCATTGAGCTATGACTCCCTAACCGTTCATTTTTAGCCATAGTGGGTTTAGTCACCCGTTGTTAAGTTGCGTCAAGGTCTTAGGTCTCCTAAGTTTATCACTTAGGTAGATAACTCATATAGATTTCTAATTCTTGTTCTTGGTGGAGCCTTGGCCTTGAGCTCCTCACCAAGACAATTACAATAAAATTTTCCAATTACAAAATATTTAGGGCTATGCAAGTGGGATATTACATCAAGGATATTATATATGTGTATGAACTCTTGTTGTTAATGATAGTCTCACAGCCATCGTATATGCTCTTTGCTGTAAACAATAAGGGTCGTTACTACCCTTCTGATTTTCATGATGGTTTCTTGGAACCTACAAGTGCTTGTAAATGAAAGGATTTTCGATCCATGGTTTTTCATCCCAAGTGGTTATGGGATTTGATCTGAAAACCTCGGTAGGAGATCTTTAAACTAGGATTACGAGGCTCTGCCTCTATGTTGATTGTATTTAATTTAAACTATAAGTTATTCTTTTAAAAGTTATGGTTAGAATATTAAATACTTTGTCTCGAAACCATGAAGTGGACTTGGACCTACGCCAATTCCTCCGTCGTAATGAGTAGAGCTAAGGGTTTTTCGGATCAATTAGATTTGGATATATTTTATGCTATTTATTTTCTGTTAATGGATTATAACATTTATCCAATAATTAAAGTATACTTTTGAAAGTATTTTGATCCCGCAACTTGTAAGAAGTATGATATGTTTGATAATAAAAACAACTACAGAGTATGAAGTCTTTTTACAATAAAACTATGAATCTTCAATCCATAAGATTTTTCTTGCAAAGATGTATTGTTAAGGGAAAACAACGGTATTCTAAGATACATGTAGATAAAGGGATCTATTTGTAAAATGATTTCTTATGAGATTATTTAGATCAGGGTTTGAAAATGAATCTATACAGTATTAGTATAGCTTTTATTGTGCAAATACTTACTATATTTCTTCCATGCTTTTTGCATACATACTCTTTAATCGATACTTAAAACTTAGATAAATTCCTATATTATAATACTACGATTATTATTTTAAATAGATTCATGTCTATAGTTAAGATAAGCTATAGATCTATATACTAATTTTATTCTAACATTAGAAGTTGATGTAGTAATTTTAGATACTCGTTCCTTAGATTGGATTCATTTGTTTGCTTAAAAGAATACATATCTATTATTATAACAAGACATTATAAAACTAATCGCTAATTTAACTTTAAAATGGAGAGCGAGAAGATATATGAAACAACTATGCATACATGGAATAAACAATCGAATATAGCTACTTCTGTGCGTATGAAATCTAAATAATTTACTTCATTAGTTACAAGTATAACAACCATAAATAAATTGATAACACTTAGATTTTAGCAAACTACAGATCTAGGAAAATATAAATTACAGCATTAAAATGTAAAGTAGAAACATGGCATGAACGCTTTGGGAAAACAAGAGTGGGAATATTGTTCCTCCCAAATGTTAAAAAATAGGACTGCAAAGCAATAACACATATACAGTTAAATCATTAAACAAAATAAAAAACACATTAAAAACATTATAGAGAGACACAAATATAACATGGTTCACCCAAACAATGGGCTACGTCCACAAAGAAATTTCCAGTCCTTTTATTACAGTCCAGAAAGATGAAGGGATACAACTTGCAGTAAAACCGCTGCACTTCCTCTTCGTAATCTCATAGTCTGTCTCACACAACCACAGAGATTGTTTACAATGCTATAATACCATACATGTAACCATATTACAATTCTTTCTTTTATAGGGAAAAATACCATGCGAAAATACAATGGTTAAACCCAATACCATGGGTCCACAAAACTGTTGGCCAACAAACATCCCAAAAATATTTTCTTAGGGGCTCCACCCCGCAACCCTCGTTTCTCGGGGGCGTTTCCCCGGAACCCCAAAGCTGGTACACAAACGACTGAATAATACACCTAGGGTACACAAACGACTGAATAATATCTCTGGATTTGGAAGCACGGGGACTTCACTTAGTGAACCTCCCACATAGCACATGCGATCGTAGGAGTGTACAATACACCTAGGGTACACAAACGACTGAATAATATCTCTGGATTTGGAAGCACGGGGACTTCACTTAGTGAACCTCCCACATAGCACATGCGATCGTAGGATATTAAAGAATACCCTTAATTTCGAGAGATATTGAATCAAACTCTTTTTTTTGAAACCCCCTCCCAATACTTAAAACCTCCTCCCCACCCCTTTTTATACCTCAATCCTTATAAACCACCCTACCCACCCCCACCTTAAACCCCTCATCCCCCCAATGCCTGCAATATATTGGTTCAATTTTTGATAATTTTAAAACCCACAATATGAACTAACGTCATAGGATATTGGTCAACAAGTGAATCCCCTGTGTTTGGAAGATCATGGTCCACAACCAACACCAACCAAATCCGAGAGCATCCAAGCTACTTTCTCCAAAATGCCTGAGCCTGTTCGCTGAACCACAAGAGAAAAAAATTATAACCCTCAAACAAAAGCTCACGCTATGACCTTCATACATCACCCCTTTAACATAAGGTTGGGTACCTTGATCCCTTGTAGTGGTAGGTATAATTCCTAGCATAGATCCTCATGAACATTGAAGGATAAAAATCTCAAGAATATCACCTTGAGGCATGATGTTTAGGTCTTCTTCACCCGTAGGTAAACACCATATGAAGTTTAAATTGCCAATTCAAGTACGAACTAATTATGAGTTATTTTACACATAACGACAAAGTGTGTGTTTCATGCTACGACCAAAATATACATGTTTAGATATTTAATAAAATGAAAAAAAGAATTATTATTGGAATTTTTAGGTTTGTGACAGAGCGAAACAACAAGATTAACTCTAGTGTAACAAGTGTACAATGGAGATTCATTTCATGGTAGTTGTATGTTGTTATGCTTAAATGCATCTTAATTAAGATTTAAATAGACTCAAGTTAAGAATTCTCTATTTAATTATTTATATAAATATAATCCATAATCTAGTAAAGTTTTATACTTTGAATAAGTTTTTCTTTTCTTTATTAAATAGTATTTTTTATGCCTTTTTTCCATAATTGAATAGTTATGTTATGCCTTAAATGAATATTTATAAGGATATAGTAAGTTTAATATTTAGTATTTGTTTAACAACCACTCATCTCTGTAAAACTAAGTGGCCACTTGACTTGTGTCTCCTAGTTTATTTTTAATGTTTTTGAAACAAAATTTAAAACTGAATTAATGTTTTAAAAAATGGTTAAATTTTGTAATTTAACAAATAAAAATTAAGTTTTATTATTATCTTTTAATTTTATTTTAAAAACAAATTTGAAATTTGTGTTTTATTGTTTTGTTTAAATGATAAAGTAAATAGAATATTTTATTTTTTTACTATATTATTATATTTTATTTTAAAAACTAATTTATTGTTTTGTTTAAATGATAAAGTAAATAGAATATTTTATTTATTTTATTTTATTTTAAAAACTAATTTGAAGTTTATGTTTTATTGTATTGTTTAAATGATAAATTAAATAGAATATTTTATTTTTAAAGTTTAAAATAAAATATAAAATTCAATTAGAAAATAGTAAAATTTTGTTTTGAAATATAATTTTTTGTTTTTTTTAATTATGTGTAATATTTTTTTTATATTGAGATATATGAAAGTTGGTTTTAATCATCATAATTATCATCAATATATCATTTAGTTTAGGAATAGTTTATTTGTGAAATATTTTGGATTTTCTGGTGATTTTTTATGAGAATTTTGCTAAATTTATTTTTCAAAATCTGAATTTTAAAATCAAATTTTGTATTTAAATTAATTTAACAATCTCAAATATCCCAAAACCAACAAAATTATGCAAGTTTAAGATGTATTATATGATTTTTTTTAAAGTAGTCTAAAATTTCTACTTATTATGTTAAAAACAAGCCAGGAAAAATGGAAACCCCATGACATTTAAGCTACTCCTTTATCTTATCTTAAAATTTTAATTTGAAAGTTGTATTTTATTATTCTGTAAAAATGTTTAGTAAATAAAGTCACTATCTATCCAACCATTTGCACAAGAATTTCCATGGCTAAATTTATGGATGGATGAATTAGAGAGCTCAGTTGGTGTGAAAGTAGGTGTTGAAATTGGTTATTCTTGATCTCATGAAAATATAATGGAGTAAGTTATCACCCGGCATCAGGTAAGCCCTGGTGCAAATGGTCAGGTAGATAGCTTCCTTAGAAATTGAGTCTCTACCTTCCTTAAGTCCCTTAAGGTACCAATCTCGTTTGAATAAATGCACTGTACAAGAGGCTTTTATGACGGCGGTGTGAAGATGCCGTTGAAGCCGCTATCAGTATCAATATGGACGGCAGTTTAATACATGGAAATACCGGTTGTGAGCAGATAATATTCCTTCTAGTCGGTGGAGGGCAGGGGAATGGTTCTTGTACAATTGGGACCATTTATCCTGTTTGTTGTTATGGTTATTTTTGTTTCAAGTAGGATGGGAGGGGTTGGAATTTCAGAGAGAAACTTTTTGACATTGAGTAATACAGGCAATACCTGCATTGTAAAATAAAGGGCATAATTTGTAACACAAAAATTGAATTTATTTTTATGACTAAATATAAATTTTAAATAATAAAGTTTCTTAATATAATTGAAAAAAATAGAAAAAGTTATTTTTAATAAATTCTGGTATTTCAATATGGTAATTTTCAAAATCAACAAACAACCATTAAAATATTACCAAAGACTTTAAGATTATAATCTTAATATTAATAAACTGCAATTCTAAAATAATAATTTCAACAAGTAAGATTTGAAGTGGTACAAATTTATAATTTTAATATTAATAAAGTGCAATTATAAAATAATTGAGTTGATGGCTGTTTTTATTTGAGATTTAGAGTAGATGTTTATGCTTTTTCATCTAAGGAGGGGATGAGACAAGTGTACTATCTAAATTGATATTATAGAAATGGTTCAAAACTTGAAATAAACAATTATATAAAAAAATAATATAAAAAATAAATGGTACTTGATGAATGGATACCTGGTAGCCATGCATAGATAAGTGATAGTTGATGAATGGATTACCGAGAGTTCATGTTAGATAACTAGAGAGTTCATGGCACATAACTAGAAGAATATGAGATTAAAAAAGAGCTAATAGTTGATTAATGGAAAACATGAAGAATGTTGGTGATAACATGTAGCTAATCATATATATTAACTTAGAGTTAACCACTTTAACTAAAAGAATATGAAGAATAAAAATAAAATCCAAAGTGTCTTCCTTTTCATAGTTATCTCTCAACCATTTGATCCCTATCCACATGATCCAGCCATAAACTATGTGAGTATGCTAGTAATATCAACAACAGGGTATAGGAAAAATTAAAACACTTGTCACAGCAGCCTTATAACCCCATAAAACCCATAGCAGCAACCTCATAATAAAGTATTTGTTGAAAAATCATAATAAAGTATTTGTTGAAAAATCTAGCTATGATGGCCTCCTCACTTTAAGTTATTTTTATGTCTTGTTTCACCCAGCATTCAACATAAGAGGGATTTTTCAGCTCTCCATCAACTTAATGGATATATAAATAAAATGTTATCTAGATTCATGGAGAGGTTTGTCACCCCTCTATCAACTTGATGGATGTATAAATAAAATGTTATCTATATTCATCGTTTTTCTATTAATAGTAAAACTTGAAGTGTTACATACTTATTTATATCAAATACGGGTTGCTCATTACCAACTTCCCACACTTTGGAACTTGGTGAATTTTTTCAATGCTAACATCCAACCTCCACCTTTCTCACAGTGAGGATATAAATATTGCACATCCCAACTATAACTAATCTACCAGTCATTTAAAAATATAAATGCTATATATATCAAATCCTATAATTTACGAATGGTTTAAATATTCTATGTATTTTTTATTTTAGGGTTTATTTTGTTTAATTGGAAATCTTTAAAAAAAATTGAAGCCACATATATTAGTTGTAAAAAATGTATAATTTGATTGTTATAGAGGTATTTAAATGTGATGAATCTATTTATGTATTAAAAACACAATTTAAACATTTTCAAATTTAAATTTTAAGGATTCCAAATTCCAAAAAAAACCACTTAAAAATCCAAAACATAAAACATAGAATAAACTAACATGGATCCATTTTTACCTACATTCATTTTAAACTATAATCTATTTGAATCAGGGTTTAAAATAAATTTATGGCACTTTAATGTGACAAAATCTCCCCATACTAAATTGAAAGGCACCTCATAAACTCTTCCCAAATAATATAACAAAAATAAATAATAAAAACCTAACATACACCTATCATACATATTTATTTCTAAATGAATATGAAGCATGAAATACACATACATATTTATATCGTCACGTGGTTTCAACTAGCCACCCATTTAGGATGAGGATAGTGACCCATTTAGGGTGAGGGTATGAACGTTGAATAGCCCCAAATAATGTACCCAAAGATGGGTGGTGGTGAAACTAGGTAGACCTACATATTTATATCCCCACGTGGGTACGCCATTCCCACCATTTACCATTTTCGAGGTGAGGATATGAGGGCATGGATATACATATTTATATCGTCACATGGGTTCCTTTTGAGATGAGGTGAAAATATGAATGTTGCACATGTCGAGCAATGTGGGTTTAAATAACATCATATTCTTTCATTTAATTTCATCCAAATTTGCTTCAAACCCTGTTAGAACCAAATTTGCATTTTTAATATTAGAACACTGCAATCATAGAGTAGTAATGAATGATTCAAATACGGACCCGTGAGGGTGGGGTGGGGTGGGGTGAGCTGAGCTGTACACCCATTTCGTACTGTCACCTCCACCGCTTAAATGAATGTCTCATGAAAAGTGAGGATATGAGGATATAAATATATGTACATCTCCAAATCTATCCACATTCATAAAATCAAAATTTGAACCATACAAATTTTGATTGCTGACTGTCAAACAATTCCCATCAGGCTGTCATTTTAAAGTGGGCTTGCTAGTGTAGCCCAACTTGAACAATTGTGAGCAATTGAGAGGAAGCATTAGCTATGGCAGGGCGCCAGCTTAATGTTTATATTGTAACCTGTATTGATATTTTCCTCGCATTGTGTGGCCCAAAGTTAACGTACGCACAGACTAAGGCAACGAAGCCATTGGTGACAGCGGCGTACATATTTGGAGATTCTACTGTAGATCCTGGTAATAACAATGGACTTGCAACTATTGTGAAGGCCAACTTTCCTCCATATGGCAGAGATTTCGTCGGCAGGAAACCTACTGGTCGATTTACGAATGGAAAATTACCTACAGATATTGTTTGTACTTACTTCTGCGCCCTTTCTTGGTAGTTTCCAATGAAAATATATCATGGCTGGGTTTGAGTAGCTCGATTTACAAATTGATAGTAGGTTTCTGGCCTACTGTTATTATCCTTTAGTAAAGTTTAGGTTTAATCTTTCCAATTCTAGTATTGTTTTTATCCTTTGGTAATTAATAATATTATTGCTTAATTTTTTCAACTGTATACAGCTGGATTAGCAGGCCTTCCTGACCTAGTGCCAGCATATTTGGATCCTGAATTCCAAGGACCGCGGATTGTGACAGGCGCCAGCTTTGCTTCTTCGGCTTCTGGATACGATGATACTACTTCAGTCACTCCTGTGAGTCTCTGTTACAAGAAACGTAACGGTTACAATCGTTTTCTTGTAAAAACGGCATAGAAACAAGAACCTTAAAAACGGCATAGAAACAAGAACCTAATAGGAAACGCTTGTTTTCTATGGCCGTTCCTGTTTCTGTTTTTATTAGATAGAAACTTTTTTTTTACAAACTATCATCGATTTGTAGACAACCATTGGAATTTTAACATGAAACAGAAGAGTTTGGCATGATTTTTTTTTGGCATTGTGCTTTATTTTTAAAATGATAAGGTGCTATAATTGCCAGTTTTCCTTGGCTTCATTGGAATTTTAACCTGAAAACATGAAACGGAAGAGTTTGGCATGATTTTTTTGGCATTGTGTTTTATTTTGAAAATAATAAGGTGCTAATAAGATAGGGGCAGCATAAAAGCTGCTTTAACGATCTCTTGCTTGGTTAGCATGAGGTATTGAAATTAATAATTAAAATTATTAAAATTTTATTACTTTGTCTTTGTTTTATGGTTAAGTTTAGTAAATATTAATAAATTTATCAATCATATTTAGAAAGCTTTTAATTACATAAGTTTTTAGTATTTTAGTTTTCACTTGAAGTTTAAGTATAAGAATTTTTAAATAAAAAAAGATGTTTTAAAAGATTTAATTAGACTAAGTAATAATGGATATAAAAAGTAAAATAAACCTAACAAAAAATATGCTATCTTTTGTATGTTTTTATTTAATTATTTTTAATGGTTTGTAAGTAAGAAAGGTTTAGTTATAAATTGATGTTGCCCAATATTAAAAAAATAATTATGATTCATTTCTGCATTTAAGCCAAAAATTTATCATTAGAGCTATTAAAAAGGTTTCTACAATATTTTTGCTTTTTTTCATCTTCATGTTATTACTTTTCTTTCTCCTCGTATCTTGTATGTGCCAAACCTGTAGGTTTTTTTGGTTCCTTCTAGTTTCTGGTTCCACTTTCGTTTCTGGTTTCTAGTAACATAATTGTGAGTACATGTGGTGTAATTGCTATATAGATAGAAGGATTTATATAAATAGAATTGTTTAGACATAACTTTACTAGAAAATCTGTCTTTGAATTCTTGCAGAATGTTCTAACTTTGGACCAGCAGCTGGAAAATTTCGAGCTTTATCGAGAGCAGCTTGTAAGTATTGTAGGCGCTGAGAATAGCAGCAAGATAATATCAGGAGCCCTCTTTGCAATAAGCACGGGAACCGATGACATTGCCAATAATTATTTTCTCAATCCCATTACTAGTGCACAGTATACTGTTACAGAGTTCCAGGACTTTCTCCTTGACTCTCTCTCGAAATTTATACAGGTGATTATGATTTATGATTAAGGAGAATTATTTTTAAAGCTATCATATTGAAATAATTACTAAATAAATACTTTGACTGTGATTCCAAATGATTATGTGACAGAATATTTACCTGGAAGGTGCCACCTTACTTGCCATCATTGGTCTTCCTCCTATCGGTTGTTTGCCTTCCCAAATTACTCTGCACAACTTGACCGGTAACGCATGCGTTAATGAGCTTAATGATGTTGCCATCTCGTTTAATGAGAAGGCTGCATCTTTAGCAGAGACATTGAATCCAGAATTTGCTGGTCTTAATATTGCTTATATTGACATATATGATAAGCTTCTTGACATCACAAAGAATCACAGTAAATATGGTAATATTCTCTCTCTTTCTTAATCCCAGTGCATGAATAAGTTTCCTGGCATTTATGTGCAGAGAATACTAACCGTTTATAGGTTATAAATTAATGTGTGTAAGGTTTTGAAGAAGCGAGGAGAGGTTGCTGCGCAACGGGTTTGCTAGAGACAGCTATACTGTGCAACCCCGCGAGCCCCGTCTGTCCTGACCCATCAAAATACGTATTCTGGGATTCTTTCCATCCAACAGAGAGAGCTTACAATATCCTCGCCCAAGACATATTCTCACAGGGTGTTTCGCTTCTACATCTGATCTGAACAATACATCAAACGCAGAAATTGGTACGAGTAAATAAATATTAAACTTGATGTCCATTAATGATGGAAACTGCATGGAATAAAATAACATATTGTTTAATGGAAGAAAAACTTTAATAGTCATGTATATGATTATGCATAATCATGTTTTTGGTTGATAAGAATGAATGTTATTTTCATCATCTAGGTTTAATCATTGTAAGTGATATGTTTATTTTTTTGAGTTTTATGTAATAAGTAAGTAAACCTATGTTTGATTCTAACAAAGTCTTGACATAAAAAATAAATTCAAAACACCACACTTTTACACATGGAAAAATAATCTTATGTATGCCACACTAAAATTACATAGTTATATTGTATTGCTGAGAATATCTTTATATGCATAATTTGCATATTTTCTTATTACAGTCCAATATCGACCAATACATGATCTTCATGAAAATAAATTCCAACTGTAGTCAAGACCTACCTTTTAAAGTGTTGCATGAGAAAACATGACTGATTTATGTTGATTGTTGAATTGATGGTCGATCATCTATATTCAATAAATCAGAACAATATGAGGAGACGAAGAAGAAATGCGATGTGAACAGTTGTCAATCTAGTTACTAATGATGTTTTAGGGTTAAGGGAAATGAATGTTAACTGGTTATACGCATTATAAGGAGGCCTACTTTAGCATGTGCATTTGTTTTAAAAGTGGTAATTAATGCCCTATAGGTTGAGATATATGTGTTTTAATCTGTTTGAAATATAATAGGATAATAGTTATTATTTTGTTATGTTTAGCACAAATTCAAATTCCTTTTAAGATTGGTTGATGTTATGAATTTTAAATAATAATAGTTAGAGTTAAATAGATTATTTTTTATTTTTTATTAAAACCAGCGTAGATCCAAATCCTAGGCTCTATCAAGAGCCGAGAGGGATCAAATCTTTCTAAGTGCAAACCTCTTCTTAAATATTACACTCAATGAGCTATCAACTTTGGTGTGTCCTATATATACCATTGATTTGATTCAAACCAAAAACACATCTTTTTATTTAAGGTCAACATATAATATATTTATTATTAATATTTAATATTATTTATGGCCAACATATAATATTTAATATTATTTTTTATTTTGTTATGAACGAACATTAAAACATCTCCCCATAAATGGTTTTACAACCATATGCAAGGCCCTCCTAAAACCATGGGTTGTTTAGGAGGCCTTGCACGTGGTCTTAAAACTATTTGCAAGGCCCTCCTAAACCATGGGTTTTTTTAGGAGGCCTTGTACATGGTTTTAAAACCATGTGCACGGTCCTCCTAAACCATATACAATAAAACCATGGGTTGTTTAAAAGGCCAACACTTTTTTGCAAATAATTCAATTTTTATTTTATTATTATTTTGTTATGTAGGAACATTATAACATCTCCCCCATATTGTGTTTTTTTTATGATCCACATTTTTTGGGGGGATAATTAAATTTTTAATTTTTTACTGTTTTGTTAGGTAGGAAGATTAGAACATCTCCCCCATATTAGGTTGTTTTTCTTGCGGACATTTATTTTGTTTTATAATTAAAAAATCTATTTTTTTATTAATAAAAATAACGTAACGTTACATAAAGTTACGTAATGTTACAAGATCTCCCTGTTACGTAACGTTAAAAGATCTCCCCCATACTGGGCTGTAGAGAGCCTCTCGGCTCAAAGATAATTGATAATCATTTTTTTTGATGGTTATGGTTTTAGGTTGAATAGTTTGCAATTTAAGAAGATAATTGATTATCATTTTTTTATGATTATGGTTTTAGGTTGAATAGTTTGTAACTCAAGGGATTTAATCATTTAACTCAAGAGATTAAACTAAAGAAGAGTTTTGCACCTCAAGATATTTGATCCCTCTAAAGCCTAGGATTTGGATCTATGTTGGTTTATTTGGTTTTAAATATTTATTTTGTGAGTGGATATGGTTTTTTAATAGGTCATAAAATAAAATAAAATAAAAACAAAAAGAAATAAAAAATTATTAAAAGAATCCATCTTCCCTTATAAAATAAAATTTAAAACCAAATAAAAAGTCATTACAAAAATAACACCTCAAGAAATTGGATGCCTCTAAATAGGTTTAGAATTGATCTATGTTGGTTGATATTTACAACCATATGTCTAATAAAAGAATTAATAGATAATATTGAGGTGCAAAACTCTTCTTTAGTATTGCACTCAATGAGCTATATATAGCCATTTATTTTATTAAAACCAAAAGACACATTTATAATATTTTTATTATTAATATCTAATATTATTTATGGCCAACATATAATGTTTTTTATTATTTTTTATTATGTTAGGAACTAACATTACAACATCTCCCCCATACATGGTTTTAAAACAATGTGCAAAGGCCCTCCTAAAACCATGGGTTGTTTAGGACGCCTTGCACATGGTCTTAAAACCATTTGCAAGGCCCTCCTAAATCATGTACAATAAATCTATGGGTTTTTTAGGAGGCTCGCCACATGGTTTTAGAACCATTTGCAAGGCCCTCCTAAAACTTGTACGATAAAACCATGGGTTGTTTAAACAGCCTTGCTCATGGTTTTAAAACCAGGTGCAAGACCAACATTTTTTTTATTTTTTTTCATTTTGTTAGGTAGAAACATTACAACATAAAGTTACAAGATCTCCTCCATACTCGGCTATAAAGCGCCTCTCGATGTAAAAATCATTAGAAAAATAGCACCTCCAAAAATTGGATGTCACATTATTTAACCTTAAACATCTAGCCTATACTTTGTCATAAGCACTTCACTATTCTCTTTGTAATTATTCAAGTTAGCATTATTATTTCTTTAGATTTAGTTTTGTAAATATTATATTAAAATACAAAATAATAGAGTCTCTTAAATATTGGTGTAAAAATTAAAATGGATCTATTTTAATAATTATATTTATATTTTTAATTATATTATATTTTTAGAACTTAAAAGTTATAACTTAGAACTTATAATTGTTAAAAATACATATGAATGAGAAAAAGTAGATTGATATGGGTTTTAAAATATAAAACACAAATGTATTTTTAGTTATATTATAATTTTAGAACTCAAAAGCTACAACTTAGAACTTATAATTGTTAAAAATACATATGAATGAGAAAAAGTAGATTGATATGGGTTTTAAAACCAACATAGATCTATCTTAAAGGTGGCTCTACAAAGCATCGAGAGGGATCAAATCTCTCTAGGTGCAAACCTTTTCCCCTCTATCAAATCCAATACTCACTCATTTTGTCGTTAAAATCGAGTCTTCAACATAATATGTGTAGTTGAAAGGGAGGTTGTCATGGATTATCATGTTACACGGTATCCCTGCACATTATTGTGCAGTGCCATGGATGATACTCCAAGGGGCATCACTTCATATATTTGATTGTGAAGATAATATTTATGGTAATTAATATCAAATTGTTATGGCACTGTATTAATACTCTTATTACCTATCCAAATCAATTGGTTACCTATGCAAATTAGTTCCATATCCCCACAAATTATTTGTTGCCGTGGATGGCGCATGTATTTATGCATATTCTTGTAGTCTCTCAAAGCATTGAAAATGATAATATTGTTCCAGTAATCGGGAGGGAATGTAATGTTGCTTTGATCTGTATACCCCATGTATTAATCCATACTGTTGCATTCTATGCATCTAGTCAAGATTATAATATTGTTGCAATGAAGTGGAACGTAATATTGATATTATATTATTAACTATCAATTATCTTGATAGCTCAAGTATTATTAGCATTGCATTGATATATTTTGTTTGCCTTACAATGATAATTAGATAAAACACCTATTATTTGCATTACATAATTGGTTGATATATTTTTCACTACAACAAATGGAGAATATGTTTAAACCGCTTTAAACAACCCCGCTTTAAACAACCCTCACTGTTTCAACATGATAGTAAGGTTTGAATATGGTTATAATATTTGAATGTTTTAATATTTATGATTTTAAATATTAAGCCCTAAGGATTTAGACTCTATTTCAATATTTTTGTATATGATGGTGATGGGTAAATAATGATATGTTGAATAGTTAGTGTGATGGAGTGCCTTTTGATCCAAAACAATGATTAATGTGGTTTAGTTAGAACTTGGATTTAAAATATTAATATGTTTATTTGGTTTTAATTTTTTTTTATTAACTTTAAGAAAGATGGCCATTAACTCTAAACCAGGAAAAAAATTAATAAACTTCAAATAATTCACTAATGAATAAAATCCATATGGTTGAAGAAGCCTAGAAGATGGATTATAATTATAATTTGATAAAAACACATTTTTTTTAACAGATAAGTGGATTAAATGTACTAACCTGGCACACATTCATTACAAAGAAATTTTATAAAACAAAAACAATCACATGTATGTTTCTATATTCAAATTCATAAAACAATCATATTTGTGTAAACATATAATATCAAATTTCAAATCAAATAACTAATCCTCCACTTCCACTTTGAAAGATGGGCGAACAATTTCAGAAACCGCTTCAATTTCATAGCAAAAGGATAGCTGTGCAATTTAAAAAAGCGTTCCAGTTTACAATTCCTTGCTGGATTTTTCAATGATTTTCCTGCCCCACGTCTGCGCCCTCCTTTTGCTACCCTGCTAAATCAATAGCTCTAAATATATATTCATTTTTACCGTTCCAATGTATGTGGCCCTTTGCATATGTTTAAGCCGATGTTAAGTGCATTGTATTAGAGTCATGAGCTCTGAGAAGGATGAAAAGTTGCACGGCGTCATGAATTAAAAAAAAAAAACTCAAATGGCCATCAATTATAGACCAACGTTAATGCAATTATAAACGTTTTTTTCCTCGGACTTGCAATTATAAACGTTATTATAGTAATTTGTAGTAATTTAAAATTTCATAATATTTTTTTAAATAATAGAAAATAAAAATTTTAAGATGTTGGTTGCACTGAAGATAAAGGTCTGGTGGCCTCTTGATAAAAATTTCTAAAGAGGACATTGTTCAATCGTATAATCCCAAATCGAAGAACAGCATATAATATTGAGCAAATATTACTATGCAAATATTAACATATTTTTAATAGTTTTTTCTGATATACGATTACGCAGTGATAACAAAATAGCGAATCCAGAACAGTACTGTCCCAAATAGATATCGGGGTTCCAGCGAATTAACCAAAAAAGGGACAAAACAGAACAGTACTGTCCCAAATAGATATCGGGGTTCCAGCAAATTAACCAAAAAAAAAGGGACAAAACCGTAAACCTATGTGACAAATTCAATTCCTAGATATTGGTTCTCTTTGTTAAAAAGAAATGAATGTCTGAAATCAAGAAACTTGAGTTTGTAAGAAGACAATTTTCATACTTTTATCTCATTATTGATGTAAATATGGAGATGCAAGTTTTAACTTTTATCTCATTATTGATGTAAATATGGAGATGCAAGTTTTAGTCTACTTTGAGTGTTTAAATTGTGAATATTACTTGAATATAGTTATATATGAGTATAATATTTTTTATTTTTTAATTATATGTCAACATGTTATAAGTTTTTTTTCAACTTATTATTATTATTATTATTATTGAGCCACATATGCCACATGAAGGTTACAAATTCAAAAATTATAACTTAAAACTTATAATTGTTAAAAATACATATGAATGAGAAAAAGTAGATTGATATGGGTTTTAAAATATAATACCTTATCTTTTAAGATCACAATTGTATTTTTAGTTATATTATATTTTTAGAACTCAAAAGTTATAACTTAGAACTTACCATTGTTACAAATACATATGAATGAGAAAAAGTGTACATATGAATGAGAAAAAGTAGATTGATATGGGTTTTAAAATATAATAACTTCATTTTTTTTAAGATCACAAATGTATATTGATCAATAATGTAAAAATTTTAAGATAGGAATAATTAGAATGTATATTGATTTATAATGTAAAATATGTTACTGCAAATGAAGATGAAGGAAGCAACAAATAGATAAGGGATGCGATTCTAGAAGTAAGATAAATATATTGTAATTATAATGTATATAATCTATGATGTAAAATAACTACTGTAACTACTACAAATGAAGAAGGAAAAAAAATAGATAGGAGATAAATATATTGTAATTATAATGTATATTGATCTATAATGTAAAATAACTACTGTAACTACTATAAATGAAGAAGGAAAAAAAATAGATAGGGGATGTGATTCAACATTACCAATAATTGAGAAAGGGCTAAAGGGAGATGGTTTTGAATTTAACTTTAATATTTAGCCTTAAATATAAAGTTTTAGTTAATATGATTGTTCAAAGTCTAAAAACCCATTATTAAATAATATCATTTAATCAACCTTGTTTATATTAACTTAAGATTGAAAGGGAAAAATGTGGGCTCCTCATAGGGGCCACATGGAGAGTTGAGAAGATGTAAATATAATGTTCGGGATTTGAGAGGAGAGAATCGCTCACTCATAATTTGTCCCAATATGAATTTGAGAGTAAGAGCAGAGTGGTTATGCTCTTAACTATAGTTTGAGGATTGTTGGTGCAATTGTGAAGGTAGTTGTTGTGTTTATTTATTGTGTTTATTAGAGGAGGAAAAACCTAGAGTACGTGGAGTATCAATAGTGAATCTTCTTATCCATCCCTTGCTAGAGAATTGTAAGGGAATTGTAGGAATCTTCTTATCCACACTAGATTCTTACATAGGTTAGGTGTGAACTTGCAAATAGAAGTTCGAGACAACATTTCAACTGCCACTTAGTAAAAGTGGGAAATAATACCATCTTATAATTTCACTTAATAAAGAAAAGTGAAAGCCTAAATTCCTTTCATCTTTTAGCCTTAGAAATATAAATTAAATATTCTAGAGATTATAGAATATTAGTGTGATAGAGTTGATATAATCATAGCCATACACATGATTGAAATAATGTGATTTCTAGGATTAAGGAGATTCCTTCAAATTGGTTGCTACAATTAAAGATTTGGTACCTATAATCAAGGAACTTTGTTTCTAGAATTGAAGAGGTTACACCAAACCTCTGGGAAAAACAGAAATATATGAACAAAACAATAAGGCTTATACAGGGTATTCCCAGAAATATATGAACAAAACAATAAGGCTTATACAGGGTATCATAGTACCCTATTTTTCAGTACTACACACGAAAAATAATCCCTACAGGGGTTATTCACCAATAGGCCATATTGTACAATGACCAATCCAAAGACTAACGCTAAATCTCTGGATAGCCGGGAATGGATGAGCAAACGATGAACGCTAAAACATGGCATCATAGCAGCCGCTTCTAATTTGCAATAATTGCAGTCCTATACTGTTAGCACCCTACATAAAAACAATCCCTAAAGTATATATTCAATCTTATGTGATTGTATGGCATTTGTTGAGATCTAGTGTATAATAAATATAATTATGTTTGGAAGGAATACCTTTTGAACAGAGACTCTAAAGATGGAACACATTCTGCAAAACCCTAACCCTAAATTTTTTGAAAACAGAAATTTATGAATACTGAAATGGAAAACCATTTCATAGTCATTCAAGCGGGTAATCTTAAAGACCTACAATCCACCTTTAAAAGCAACTTTCATACAAAACAAATGTCAATATAAGAAAATAGAGAATAAACTACATTTCAAAACCGTAGTCAACTTCTATCAAAGGAGGTTATAAAAATGTGGATTTCCTGGAAAATGTAGTAAATCACAATTGCAGAGAATAGCTCGACATCTCTCGGATCTATGAAAATATCAAACAGAGAAAGATCTGATATACAAGACGACTCAGAAACCAAATGTTTCAGAGTAAGGATCTTACCCTATCCTTTGGAATTCAATCAAAACGATTCAACTATCAAGCATAGATCCAAGGCATTTCATTACAAAACAATTTAGAAATTCCAGCAACAAATTACCAATCGCAGTCATTATCACAATCAAATCAGATTGTAGGCACAAGTAAAATCCAAACAAATTAATGGGTTTCAGATAAGAAAAAACGCACTAACAAACAATGCAGGCCAAACACACCCAAAAACGCATTACCAGAAATGCCCCCCCCCGCCTCTAGATAAACGCAGGTCCCTCTATATAGGAACATAGATGGGGAATACCTGCAATACATTCCTTCATTAACACTGCAATACCAACATCCATCAATGCATCCATAGAAGCCTTCCTTCATCAACGCAGCAATACAAGCTAGCATTAACGCACCAATACCAGTATCCCCTAAAAGGCTCACGCCCCCCATTTATCAAGGGGAGACTCATTTAATACTCACCTCCCACTAATAGACATATGCTAGCATTCCCCTCCTAACAATTTACTTAACTTACTTCCATGCGAATCCTGTTACAAACAAAAAAACGATAGACAAACCAATTCGCATACCACCAATATTTCTAGAGTATGCAGAATGGCAGGCACGTGGTTGTAATCCCCAGAGCGTTCAGCATCACTTAAAACCTGAATGCAGCAAGGAAATATCTTTGGTAGATATGCTCGAAAGTCATCATTGTGAGCTATGCAACTTTGCTCCACTAAATGTAGGATTGGAGAGCCATGTGCACGGCAGCTTGAAGCTGGTAAACTAAAAGAGGACCAAAGTTTAGAGACAAGTGCAAGCAGATCTGGTAAATATGTACGAATATGCTGCAAAAATCCATCATATGATAATATTTATATTTATTTATTAGTATTATTATGTTTTTTTTTTTATTCAAGAAAGAGACATGAATCAGCGCCTATCTCAGGCAACACCAACGAAAAATACCACTGAAAGCAACAAGTGGAAATCCAATTCATCATACTGGTTTTTTCCATTTAAATATTTTCACATAAATAAAATTAACCACTTGAATTCGAAAATCAGCAGTTATCTTTCGATATATCTGTAGCTATTTAACTTGGTAGTGTTTTTTTAGCTCCAGTCTGTGGAAACATATTTATAACAGGTTTAATATATATATACCTATAATTGTTTTTTATTATCCTTTTTCTATATATATATGTTCTTTCACTACAATATGATGTAATGGTGTTATATATATATATATATATATCTATCTATCTATATGTAGATAATAGTTCTTTTTCGCTTCAAAATCTTGATTATGGTGAGGTGGAAGTGACTTCTTACTCGTAGAGGTTTCCTTTCTTATACACACTTAAATAATTTATTTACATATAAACCAGTTCCACTCCTCGAGGTTACTCTTTGGATTCGTCAGGTAGGTTTTATGCCACTGGTTAGTTACATCCTTTCGATGAGTCCTTTACGCTCGAGTACTTAAGTTCATTAGTATAATCCAAGCGTCTAAGGTGTCACCAACTAAAATATCAAGGTTTTATTTTAGGGATCAAAACCTTGTTTTTTGGATTCTTTCTCTTATCTTTTTTAATTGTGTCGCAGTCTTCAGTCCCCCTAAGTCTAGAATATAAAAGTGCAACTTAAAAAATTTAGATTTTGGATTCTTTCTCTTATCCTTTTTAATTGTGTCGCAGTCTTCAGTCCCCCTAAGTCTAGAATATAAAAGTGCAACTTAAAAAATTTAGATAAAGTACTTGCAAGGTTTCTTAGAAGGGCCTTGGCCTTGAGTCCTTTGCCAAGAAAACCCTCACCAAGGTACTTTATTAGAAACAAATACAAGTACGGAGGGGTGTTACAGTAAGACTATTAGTGAGTGCATTTATGAAATAGTGAGAATAACTAGCTTTTTTATAAGCTTCTGAGTGAATTTACCTTAATGTAGCATCGCAAGTGGTGCATAGAAACCAATAAAACACATCAATGCATTGTATGATTAACCCACTGAAATGTCAAATTTTAAATTTTAGTCTGGGGCGCTCGGATAAAGTAGTGTATCATAATGGTTTGTTGTGATTTGGATTGGAAAATCCCACATGTATCAGTGCACCTCATGTAATTACGCGCACCGATGGGCCCTGTACTATGAATGCACGAGATAGGTTTTTAATTTTTTTAAATTATTGTGGACGTGCTCTACAATTTATTGCACCGTGTTAATGGTGAAATACGTGTATCAGTGTGGAGGTGCATCTTTTGTAGTGCAAGGAATAAAATGCACTGGTGCGTGTATTTAAACTAACACATTGTTTTGAAAGTTGTAACTTTTATTTAACATGACATGATGCGCTATATACCATAACATACCATGTAATCATTGTGTTGCGTTTGCCAGTTATTAACCTCAGATGTATGGTTCACTCTTTAAATTTACAGGGTGCACCGCATGGTGGTGCAATCTAAAGCACAAGAATGCACCTTGCATAATTTTTAATTTTTTTAAACAGTGCAAATTCAAGCTTAATTTAAAAATTTACTAAAGTTTTAAGTTTGAAGAAAACAAAAAGATTGCCTCGACATTTGTTGAATGGAGAGGCATGCTTGCCATGTAATCCAAAAAATAAATTTTTCCCACAGTTTTGCAAAATTCAAAAAGCACGTACACGAAATGGACAAGACAAATGCAAGTAAGAGAAGCATCAATGTGAGGGTTGTAATCCAAAAAATAAATTTTTCCCACAGTTTTGCAAAATTCAAAAAGCACGTACACGAAATGGACAAGACAAATGCAAGTAAGAGAAGCATCAATGTGAGGGTTCTTTAGGGAGGAAAAGGTTGCGCTCGTGCTTGCAAGTTCAAGAGCACTGTGCAATGGTAAAAATGAATAGTTTTGCCGATAGTATTTTTTTATTAAACCCTCATTCGTTGCACCTTATTCAGAGATGCACTCTGCCATTTTGTTATGAGGCGCACTGGTGCTTTTTTTCAATAGAAACACACCATTTTGTTATGAGAAAAAAAAGCGGGTGCAAAATTTTAAATAAAGCATAGATAACTTCTTAACTTATCCATAATCTAGTGCACTTTTGTTTCGAAGGCATCAGTGTTTTCTCTTCTTTTTCATTCACGAGTGTTGTATGTATGTCGAAACACATTGTATTGGTTATAAAATATTAAAATTTGTAATGCAACATTTTTTGAGTTTTAGTCAATTGGGTGCCTATAATACACAAAATGCACCTTTTCTTTTGTTTGTCTACTACATCGTTGATGGGTTTTGCTTTTTTAATATATTATTTTTGGGGTGTGTTTTTTGGTCCAGCTACAACGCATTAAATGTACATATGCATAGAGGATTTTGTTGGTTACCACAATTATTATGGTTCCATTGCATTAAATGTGCGTGCACACAAGGGTGTATGCTATGTTTAATGCATCAATATAGCATGTTTTTTTTAATATAACTTATTTTCTCGTATCAGAAGGGGATTTTCCTGATCGATGCATCACTTTTTTTTTCCATACTGAAGTGTATAGACGTGGAACGCATTGGTGCAGTGTTCGTTTACAAAGACACCGATTAAAAACCTCTACTAAAACCTTCCCTTGCTCTCTTCCGCCTCTGATATAAACAAATATTTTGTTTTTTTAATAGGGCCTTCCGTTGTAAACTATGGTGGAGGGTGTTCTCCTTGTAGTGTATAGTACAATTAATTTGTTCTGACCATCCACCAGAGTTCCTAAAATTTGCAATAACCTTCTCATACAACTACTTTTTCTAATTAACTCTCAACTTGAATCTGGATTCTATCTCTTTAATATGTTCCAAAGGTTAGTTTTCGACACTACGTCAAATGTTTTTCTAAATTCAACAAAGAAATATAAAAGATTGATTTTATTATTATGATGCTCATCAACAAGTTCCTAAGCATAACAAGGAGGTTCATAGTTTAATGATAACTCCCAATTCAATTTTGTGTCTTTCTAGGCATCTATAACTAGATGGCTAAGCATAATGGCCTTAGAATTAGATATATTATTTTTATCTCCATTTTTAAAAATAAGAACATTGAAACACACATACACACGCGCACACACACATAAACCAAAAGTATGCAATAGAATTAAATATAATTGAGAAACATAATTGACAAAGAAAGGATCTATTAATATTGCAAAGCAAGAGAGATATGGTTCGACGAGCTAAATGATTGAATGGTTTGCAAGATCGACTTCCTTTTTCATATTATAAATATGAAAAGGTTGAAAATCTAGTAGGTGCACGTAAATGTGAAAGATAATTTTTTGTTGGGGATTTTTCCTGGATCCATTGTAGCTAGAGATTTATCAAGTGTAAAGAAGAATAAAATTCTTAAAAGTATAATATTTTTTCCATGTTTTAGACTCTAAAAAACCTTTAAGATATATAATCCTTTTCAATACTTAATAAATCCAAATTTAAAATAAACCTATACCAATATTTTAACAAATATTTTTATTATATTTAAAATAAATAAAAATTTTCCATTCCCACTTTCCCACCTACCTATAATTGACATACCTATAAGTTACATAAAGCTCAAACACTCGAAATTCACCAGGTCGTTTTCAAACATGACTTGCCATAGGTGATACTACGTTGTCTCTTTGAGAGTTAATTATGCACATGGAGGGAAGGATTTTGCACTCTAAATGCCATTTTCAAACTCAAGCTCAATGATAAAGCCATTCCTCTACCATGTCATTTTCAAACTTAACTCGCCATAGATGATACTACATTGTCTTTTTTTAGAGTTAATTATGCACATGGACGAAATGATTTTTCAGTCTAATGTCATTTTCAAACTTAAGCTCAATGATAAAGCCATTCCTCTACCCTTAGTATATGGTCTATCCATGGATTAAATGTTTCTACCCATGTTTTATATGGTCTATCTTAAATGGTTGGATGGAATTTCATGAAACATGACTTATCCATTCCATTCAAAATGTTGGTTAAATATGGTTTGAATTTTAGAATTGGATGTAAATATATAATATAATAATACTAAATAAAGATATTTTTAAAATCATAACTTTATCATTATTTTAAATATAATAAAAATATTTTTTTAATATTTTTAATTATTTTATGTGATTTACAAATAAAATGGCTTAAATTGAGATTCAACTTTTTTCTAAATAAAAATAGTAAAAAAAACAAATTTTAATTTAAATAAAAATAGTATAAAAAATACCATTTTTATTTAAATAAAAGTAGTATAATGATATGGCTACTTTTAATTCTTAATTTTTTTTTCCTATAAAACTACAGAACCTAAATTCAACTTTTCCAAGAAAATTGATTCACACATATTTATTGATCACTGAAGCCAGGTAATGACTCATCTGTATCGCTGCAGTTTGGGATAAATTATTATCATAATGATGTAGAGTTAATCAACATAATTTTTTTTGGAAACTTCTGATCATTTAACTATAATATGGATTGCCATTTAATCCTACTTAAATTGCTTGGAAAATAATAAACATTTACAATCTCAATATTAGTCAACTCCAATCTTGAAGAATCGGAAGGAGAAGGGTCATGGTGCATTAGGTACTACGTATATCTATCACTACCTACTCTCTTGCGGTGAGAATAATAATATTGCACATCCCCATCAGTTTTATTTAAGAGATTATGAATATTGCACATCCCCAACAGTTTCATTTAATGTCACTTAAATTTGGTAGAAAACATGTTACAATTTGTATGTTCATTGTCTAAAAAGAAAGTAGGTTTTCATTTAAATTTGAAAAGTAAAAAGAATATATATTTTATTTAATCAATATTAAAAAAATGAGTAAAACTTGGATTCTTATTAATTGAGATCCACAAATGCAGCTAAAGGAATCCATCAAATTCCTTAAAGTAGGTATGAAGTAAAAATGAATATAGGTTAATAGAATATTTATGATCAAATTATTTAGTTTTCAAAGTGAGCTTGAACATCTATATGTTAAACAAAATTGATCAAACTCTTAATTCATTAGATTTTTTAATAAGTATAAGCTAAATATGATAAGTGAATAAGTCTAGGCTGTTCATTTATTTGAGAACCCAATTCATTTTTTAGGAAATTATGACTATATAAAATGTAATTCATTCTAAATTGATAAATATTTCTTCCTTTTATTAGAAACTGAACTAATAATTCTATCTATTTTTCTAGCCATGCTAAAATGTTCAACTCTTTTATTGTACTTATAGGCTAATTAAGCTTTAAATTCTTCCTATTCCTCTTCATAGAAAAAGAGTTGGATGTGTCTACTATATTAGAGAACAAGAACAAGGAATCTATCTATTCTTCCTCACCTACCTTGAGAATATTGCATCTGTATAAAGGATATGTGAGGATGGAGAATATGAATGTGTATAAAGGATAGCTGCTTAGGATATAAATATGTGAGAGGTGCATCTTACATTTATGCAGTTTTCATTCTATCATCTATTTTAAATGTGTAAAATTGTGAATCTGTTTATATTATTGATGTTAGTTTGAATAATGTTAAATTTTATTAGTTCATTCTTTTAAGGAGTGGTTTTTCAACCAATGATAAAAATGCAGCTACATTTCTTAACTTTTAAAAAAATCAATTTAAACCATGCAAATTATGATTTTCTAGAAAAAATCATAATTGTGAATCTGTTTATATTATTAATGTTAGTTTGAATAATGTTAAATGTTAAATTTTATTAGTTCATTCGTTTAAGGAGTGGTTTTTCAACCAATGATAAAAATACAGCCACATTTCTTAACTAAAAAAAATTTAAAAAAAACAATTTAAACCATGCAACTTGTGATTTTAGAGAAAAAATCTCATGATCAAGTCTCATTGAATGTGGAGTATCAAACACCCCAACAACCTTATTTAAAGAATTCCCCAGGCTGATATTTTATAAACGGGCGTGCTACTGCTGCCCAGTTTAAGAAGTATTAAGACTCGAAGTACTAGCTATGGCAGGGCGTTTTAATGTTTGTATTGTAACATGTATTAATATTTTCCTGGCATTGTGTGAACCAAAGTTAACGTACGCACAGACTAAGGCTACGAAGCCATTGGTTACAGCGGCGTACATATTTGGAGATTCTACTGTAGATCCTGGTAATAACAATGGACTTGCAACTATTGCGAAGGCCAACTTCCCTCCATATGGGAGAGATTTCGTACGCAAAGAACCGACTGGTCGATTTACCAATGGAAAATTACCTACAGATATTCTTTGTACTTACTTCTGCCACCTCCCTTCTTGTTTCCAGTGAAATTATATCATGGCTGGGTTTGCATAGCTCGATTTAGGAATTGATTTTAGAGTTGTTTACAAGCGCTTCTTATTGTTTTGGTCCTTTTTTTCCCTGTAAAATAAACACAATTCTGGTGCTTTTTTTCTGTAAAATAAACATAACTCTGGTATTGTTTTTATAAAATTAACCAATCTGTTGCATAGGCTTTAAATAGATATACAGTAAACGATCGCATTTTTCTATAAAATAAACACAATTTTGGTATGGTTCTTACTCTGTGCTTTGATCAGATATGCAGTAAACATTTGGATCTCAAACTGCTTGAGATCTAATTGCCTACTGGGCAGCTGCCTTTGCATTAAAGCCTAGACAGCAAGTTAATTATTGATTGCCTGCTTATGGTTAATCTTTCCAATTTTGGTATTCTTATTGTACTTTGCTGTTATGTTCATCCTTAATTTTCATACCAAACAATCTTATGGTTAATCTTTCCAATTTTGGTATTCTTATTGTCCGTTGCTCTTATGTTCATCTTTAATTTTTCCAACTGTATACAGGTGGATTACTAGGCCTTCCTGATATAATTCCCGCATATTTGGATCCTGAATTCCAAGGATCGCGGATTCTGACAGGGGCGAGCTTTGCTTCTTCTGCTTCTGGATACGATGATACTACCTCACTCACTCTTGTTAGTACATGTGATATAAGGATTTATAAATAGGGACAGAAACTTATAAACATCTCGTTAGAAAAATGTCCTTGAATTCTTGCAGAATGTTCTAACTTTGGAGCAGCAGCTAGAGAATTTCAAGATTTATCGAAAGCAACTTGTGAATATGGTAAGAACAGAGAATACTACCGTGATAATATCGGGAGCCCTCTTTGTAATAAGTACCGGAACGGATGACTTTCTCAATAATTATTTTTTCAATCCCGTTACTAGTGCACAATATACTGTTGCAGAGTTTCAAGATCTTCTTCTCCGGTCCCTCCAGAAATTTATACAGGTAATATAAATTCATGTCTAGTGAGATATATTTTTGTAGATGGAGTATATGCTTTGTAGGATTTCTAAAGGGCATTAATTAAAATTGCTGGTTTGTTTTTATTTATATTTTTAATAATTATAATAACTATGACTATAGTTATAAATTTTTAAGTATATTAATTTTTATCTGGTTTTATGGTTATAAAGAAGGTTTCTAAATCACCATAATTATGATGAGTTCAAATGTTAGTAAGTTTAGTATTATAAGAAATGTTTTTAATTTGTGTTTAATTTTCGGTGTATTTTTTTATTGTATGAGAAGTGATTTTCATCATCAACCCTATTTTTATCACAAAGATGATAGTGATTTTATCCCAGGAATTGTTTATTTCCTATTTCATTATGAAGTACATGACAATTTGTTCTTATTTTAGTTGTGTTGATTTTCTTCTTTAGGATACTTAAGATAGAGAGATGGATATATTTTTTATCTTCTAACTTAGAGTTGTAACTCTTTGTCACACCACATATTTTCCTTAAATTTACATGTAATAATACTTTTAATGGTATTGATATTATGCAAAGTAACATCTTCCTTGACTTCTCAATGGTTTAACTAAGACTTGCCATATTTATGCTATCCTTGCTTAAGTGGAAGGTGGTTTTGGCAAGAGTACGAAGAAATATTAGGAACCCTCTTGTCTCCCATGGTGTTTATGTTGTTCTTGTACATTAAGTACCTAGTCATAGCCATTCACTTCCATGAAGAAGATATGATAGGGTATATTGCCTCTAACTTTGAGATTATATGTTATCAAATGCTATTGGATTTGCTCTTTTCTTCTCCGCGTTTTTGTGTAGATTTTGTAGCCCCAAACTTTGCAACCATATAAGATAACAAGAGCCACAAAAGTCTCAAAGTGGAGGTTCTTCCTATGCCAAAGAGAGAGGTTTGCACATTTACAACTATATTCAAATCCATAATAAGCTTTCTATCATCCTTTAATCTTTTTTCTCAATGCTATAATTCTAGTTAAGTTTATGATACGATCGATTCTAAGATATTTATAAGAAATCACCTCCTCCATTTTATTTTTATCATACATTAAATTATCACAAGTGATCTTTTGAAATTTGATTATCACAACCTCTGTTTTGTGAGTGTTAATATTGATATTCATGATGAGCAAAAATTCTTGCAAATTTTTAGTTGCTTGTTGAGATCATAAGGAATCCTCATCATAAGAACAATTTCATTGGCATAGAGAAGAAGGATGACAACTATACCGGCCCTCACATCTTGAATCTTCTAAACAACCCTCTATCCTCTCAATGTAAATAGGAAAAATAATATGAAATAGTGAAAAACATTGCTAGACTCCTATATTTAAATTAATTTCTTCTCACCAACCCTCACCTCATGCCTTATCATAACAAATCTAAACTTGAAAATGAATTTTAACTCTTCCAATGTATTGGCTCATTTTCTGAAACAATTCCATATCATTTGGGTAAAGGGTAATAATAATAGTCCTATACTTAGATAGATTATTTTTTTCTCTATTTTTGAAAATAAAAACAATTAGTTTTTTTTAGCCTTTAAGAAAACCATGTTTAATTGCTAAATTAAAGAGCCCGTGAATGTGAATATGAAGGATGATTATAAGCTTATCTACTTTTAAAATTTATACTTGGTATTCATCAATATCCTTACTTTTATTTTGAATAATAGTTTTAACCCAAAAACCATATTTCTCTACAACTTCTTATCTTTTGAAAATTTAAAAAATAATATATAACATGCTCTCGTTTTGAAATAAGAAATTGCTAAAATTAATCGG
>LPNX010639336.1:4499-26353 GCA_001517045.1 Pseudotsuga menziesii
CTATGTGTGCATTGTAGACAACCAGGTCATAGTTCCAATGAGTGCCCTCAACAGGTTCCCCAACCTCAAGGGCGTCGATCTGGTCGTAGTTCCAATGAGTTACCTCGGAAGCCTCCTGAGCCTCGAGGGCGTCGAGGTGGTCGAGGTGGTCATAGATCGATTTCTACTGGTATCACTCTATCCTGGAATACCATAAGGCTTAAATAAAACAAGTCAGGTTTGGGACTGTGGTCTGTATATATTCCATGATTAAACTACCTATTTCAAGGAAAACAAAATATGCATTGGGCATGCTTTGACTTTAGTGTTGGAGGCTCTAGCACATGGAAGAATTTTCAAGAATAATCAGAACAGATATGTGCATTCATGAGTGATTATAACCTATACATTAGTTTCTTCCTTGCAGTGAAGATCTTTTATTATTCGAGATGATCATTTTGGTGACATGTGACTACTTGTATTATACAGGAACACAAGAAGTGCTTTGTGACACCTGCCATTGCTTCATTTAAGTCCATGAAACCTTTGTTGTCTTTATAGTTTATGCTTGTCAAATTTACAATGGAGAAATTTGAATTTGAACTTGTTTTCTAAATACATTGGGAACAAACAATTCACCAGTATTTAGTGATATGTGAAAGAATGAAAACAGTATATATGTCGATAGGATTTGTGTTTGATACCTTTGGTGAATTTCTTCTTAACAAGATTGCTTAATTTTGCATATGATTTCCTTGTAACTAATGAGGTAATAATTTTGCATTCCTTGTAACTAATGAGGTAGACTTGAGCTCATATGCATGAAAAGTGGAAATTATAAAAAAGTAGGATTAATCCATTTTATTTTAATTTCTTCATTCTGCATGCTTGTTGTTTAACCATTTCAATCTAGAAATGAAGACACTTGGTACAATGGGTTTCCATAATTTTGTAGCCATTTGTAGTTCATCACATCTACAGTTCATAAAATTTCAATGTTCTGAATAGTCTTCGATTCAATGTGCAGGTATTCTTACAAAGTGAATAATTCAATATCTTATGTTTTTGCAAATAAAACCATATGTGTGAACTCCATGATAAGGATAACTCACATTGCCAACCTTTTCCCTGATTCAATACTCTATGGTTTTCATTTAAATACAAATTTATTACTCTGTTGTAGCTACCCTTTTGCACTTTAATTGTTTTAATTGAGCTGCATTGCAGATGTAACATTTGACTCTACCATGGACTCTATGCTCCCTATGCAAATTGCACTTGCACAGGCACATGCAAATTGCATATTTTGAATCAGAAACTTCCACTAAACAGTCAATCCAGAGTCCTTAGGAATCAGTTGCTATGTTCTATGGCACATTCATTAGTTAAGCTTGGATTCAGAGAGCCTCGTTGAGATGGATGGATAGATGGATTAGCCGAGGACTTCTCGGAGCTTCCCATGCTCCTAAAGGAGAGTTGAGTAGCCAAGAGGGTTTCCCTTTAGCTTAGATCCTTGAACTGCCGGATGGCTTGGGTATATGATTATGGTACATCAGAAAACATTGGATGGACAGGCTTCATACTGCTAGGAGATGGATGCCCAGACAGAGCCAGCCAGGAAAACTAAAGTAGCCAGTATCATCCTTGGTTTACAAACTTTTTACCTGCTAGAAATAGAACTGTAGCCCTAGAGAATGAGGTGCTTAGGAGGGACTGCTATTAGTCTTTACCTTAGAAGCGATGACATGACATGAGATGAGATTAGTGTTCATCCCTGACCTTAGACCTAACCCTAGTATGATGGCCATGGGATGGATTGTGTGTTCTACCTTCAACCAAGAATACCTTGTAGGGGATGCACTATAACTCTCATTCCCTGATAACTGAAACTTTTCCTCTTAGGGTGTAAACTTCACTGTTTCAAAAATAATATGCTTTATGGCTAACCCTATCGCTACATCCCCTCTGTGTTTGCCCTGAAAAATTATGCAATTTATATCCATCCAAATTTCCCAGAGTAGGAAGCTTGGCAGTAATTTCCATATTTAGTTCAGCAGTACACTTTGGAAAGGATCCTCCCTCCAGTTCACAATAGTATTTCCAACAATTCCACAACTGGTGGTAGCTGTCTCACTTATATTAAAAAAGTAGGCATAGTTTATCCCTCAAGGCGAGAAGGACATGTGATTAATTTTTTTTTTAGACTGGAAGGAAAGCATCTTATTCGTTGTCTGAATAGGCTAAGTAAGGAGTGCCGATGCTATACAAAAAGAAGATTAATCAAAGTAAGGTGTTGTTGCATAAAACAACCTACTATAGCAACTTAAACAACAATGGGGCAAACAAGAAATGGAAATGAGTTGGCTTCCATAGCTAGCTTTTGGCTTGCTCAATCCCAACTTATTCAAGATGTTAATAACTACTTGCCTTACTACTCTTTCTGACTTGATTAGTAGTAGTCCTCTAGTCCAATGCCCATTGGTCATGGTTTAGCTCCATGGAAGCCTTAAGATACAATGACTTCTGGCATTTAGTAACCAGCATTTAGTAGTACTAGCATATATTTTTCCTTGATAGTAAGTTCCATCTCCTATTTAGTCCCTTACTCTCTGCCTGGAAAAGATGCGGGTGGATTTGCGACTGGAGCGTATGATAGTTATGAAACCGAACGAAGGAAAGATGGAGCAGGCAAGGGTACTGAGCAAAGTGGTAGCTCGTAGGTGTTGTTACAGATCTTTAGCCTGTAGTTTAGCCCGTAGTTTAGCCAGCTTTTGCCCCTCGTAGGTGCTGTTCTAGATTCAGATGATTGTGATTGATAGGTTTCATATTATTCAGTCCCGGTTTAAGTTTATAAAGCAACAAAGCAATAAGTTGAAGCACCGCCACAGTAAACACAAAGGCTCAGACTGATTCATATGCTTATTCTTTATATGAATCTGGCCGAGAGGATGGTTGATAAATGGGGTTATTATTAAACCCAGGCTACTCATCAATCTGCGGGGTCTGCACAGCGAGGATATGATTATTTGCATCCATGCCTTTGGTGCTTTTACTCGAAGGACTGAAACTATGGATTATATGCTACGTAACTGTGTAAATATTTTTTTTTTAAAAAAAAATTACTACCGTCGCTTAAGCGACACTTATCAATGATTTCCGTTGCTTTTTCGACGCCTTTTTTGGATCTCCGTCGCTTATCCGACGGTTGTAGGTGTCGCTTTTTCGACGCCTTTTCTGGATCTTCGTCTCTGTTCCGACGCTTTTTTTGGATCTCCATCGCTTATCTGACGGTTGTAGGTGTCGCATATCCGACGCCTTACGTTGATATTCGTCGCTTAAGCGACGGTTATGAAGGCTATTTTTTTTAAAAAAATTTCTACTGTCGAAAATATTCTGTCGCTTAAGCGACACTTTACATTTAAGCGACGGTTACATAGGTGTCGCTTAAGCGACGGTTATTTAAGTGTCAGCTAACCGACGACAAGTTTCCGACGCTTAAAAAAAAATCAAAGTGTTGTACATGCGACAGAAAAGTGTCGAAAATCCGACATGACGGCCGTCGGATTTTTGGTCGAAATGTAGTAGTGACAAATGCACCAGCTACATTTATGTGCCTTATGAATAGCGTCTTCACCAGGTATTTGGATAAGTTTTTTCTTGTTTTCCTTGATGACATTCTTGTTTATTCTAAGAATGAGGAAGAGCATGAAGAGCATTTGCGATTGACATTGAATTTGCTCAGGGAGCATCAGTTGTATGCAAAATTGAGCAAGTGTGACTTCTATAGAGACAGAATTTAGTACTTGGGTCACATTATCTCAGAGGAAGGTATATCTATGGACGCTGAAAAGATTGAAGCCATTATGAATTGGCCTACTCCAAGAAATGTGACAGATGTAAGAACTTTCATGGGACTTGCAGGATACTACAGGAGATTCATTGAGGGATTCTCCAAAGTTGCACATACTATCACTTCTTTGCAAAAGAAGGGGATGAAGTTTGAATGGACATCGAGGTGTGAAGAAAGTTTCCAGAGGTTGAAGAACCTTCTCACCAGTGCACCGATATTAAGGTTGTAGATCCAGAGAAAGATTTTGTGGTATGTACCGATGCATGTGGAAAAGGGCTTGGAGGAGTCCTTATGCAGGACAACCACGTGATATGTTATGAGTCGAGAAAGTTGAAGGAACATGAGATGAACTATGCCACTCATGATCTAGAGCTTGCAGCCATAGTACATGCTCTCAAGATGTGGAGACATTACTTGATGGGCAGGAGATTTGAGCTCAGAACAGACCATTGTGGCTTGAAGTATCTATTTGATCAGCCTACTTTGAATGCTAGGCAAGCAAGATGGCTGGAGTTTTTATGTGAATTTGATTTTGAAATCAAGCACATAAAGGGAAAGGAGAATAAGGTAGCTGATGCACTCAGCAGGAAGATGCACGAAATGCATGTGGCATCTATTAGTATTTTCCAATCAGATTTTAGGCAGCAGATTGTTGATCACATTGCTGGAGATGAATTGTATGAGCAGGTCAAAGACAAGTTGCAGCAGCAAATCCTTGAGAAGAGGTATGAGGGATATAAATTGGAAGGAGATGGGCTTCTCACATATAAAGGTAGAATTTATATTCCGGATGTAGAATATTTGAGGAGAGTTGTTATGGATGAGATCCATGAAGCTCCGTATTCTGGTCACCCAGGATATCAGAAGACAATTGCTACAGCTAGAAAGCAGTACTTTTGGCCAGGAATGAAAAAGGATATGGCTGAGTACATTTCAAGGTGTATGAAATGTCAACAGGTAAAGGTTGATCATCAACATCCAGCAGGTTTGTTGCAGCCTTTGCCAGTTCTGGAATGGAAATGGGAAGTTATTTCCATGGATTTTATTATAGGATTGCCGATGACTTGGAGGCAACATGATTCTATCATGGTTGTGGTGGACAAGTTGACTAAGACAGCACACTTTATACCAGTCAAGTCTATGCAATAGACTGATGACATTGCAAAGATCTTCATGAAGGAGATATTCAAGTTGCATGGATTACCAAAGGCAATAGTCTCTGACAGAGATGTCAAGTTTACTTCCAACTTTTGGAAGGGGTTGTTTGCGGATTTGGGTACAAAGCTAAAATTCAGCACTACATATCATCCTCAAACTGATGGTCATATAGAAAGAGTTAATCAGGTGCTTGAAGATATGCTTCGCATGTATGTGATGGACAAACCAACCAAGTGGGGAGATTACTTACACTTGGTAGAGTTTGCTTATAACAATGGACAAGAGGCATCCTTGGGGATGAGTCCTTATAAATCTTTGTATGGAAGAAGGTGTAGGACACTAGTGACTTGGGATAATCTAGTGAATAGAGTTGTGCTTGGACCGGAATTTCTCAAGGAGATGGAGCAAGAGGTTGTAAAGATCAGGCAGAAGTTGAAAGCAGCACAGGACAGACAGAAAAGCTATGCAGATAAACATAGGATGAACAGGGAGTTCAGTGTTGGGGATCATGTTTACCTCAGAGTGAGGGCAAGAAAGAGTTCCTTGAAGCTTGGTAGTTGTGCCAAGTTGTCACCAAGATACTGTGGGCCATTTGAAGTGCTTGAAAGAATAGGGCTTGTTGCATATAGACTTGCATTTCCTGCTAGCACTAGAGCTCATAATGTTTTTCATGTTTCTTTGCTTAAGAGATATGTACATGATCCTAACCATGTGATAAATTGGGATGTGATTCAAGTGGAACCCGAGGGAGAGTTCCGAATCGAGCCAATGTGCATCCTCGACAGGAAGGTCACAATGCTCCGGAACTGAGCCATAGGTCAAGTAAAGGTGCAATGGGAGCACTTCAGACTTGAAGAGGCTACATGGGAGTTGGAGGATGCCATGCGATTGGCACATCCATTTTTGTTCAATTTTGCGGAGCACTGAGGCGATACCAGTGTAGCATTTTGTTCAATTTTGCAAGCACTAAGGACAGTGCTATTGAATGGGGAGGGGATCGTAACACCCCGGTTTTGACCCCGTTGCATTAGATGTATATGATGTATATATATATATATATATTGTAAATGATCATGGTGTGGAGCCAAAGGCCAAGGCCCCACCACTGATCAGTTATGCTATGTTTTGGATTTTAATTTGTCACCGATGGTATATCGGGACAATGCGGCATATATTATGTTGGTCATCATGTAAATATGCATCTATAATTAGTTAAATGAACCCGACCAACTACGATCGTGGCAACTAAAATGAGAAAGGGGCATGATTTTTCACAAAAATAAGGATGTGGGGGAATTTGTCAAACCTTGGCCAATGGGGTAAAAATCCATGTGTCACCTTTCTTTGTTTACCCAACCACCTCCATTGAAGAATTGTTGGTGGTGGTTGAGGCAGTTAATTGTTTTGGGAGTGGGGTGGCAGGACTGTCAATCCTCACCCACATGCACACTCCACCCACTGTCGACTTCATTATGGCAAGGAAACTCTTTCCACCCGGGGGGGGGAGCACTCAGGGAGGATACCATTCTATCCACTGTACGTTACCTCCACAGTCCGTTCCTTCCTCACGGTCTATTCACATCCACGCACAGGCTTACCTAGTTTCACTCACGCAGACATTCATTTTTCTCCTGACGACTGTGCTGGAATGCGGGTGCACTCCAATCCACGTCTTCTCCATTGTCTGCTCACATCCATGCACAAGATGGGAGCCATTCATCCTCACGTAGGGACCGTTGTCTACTCATTACCCTCACGCGCAGGAGTCTACCCATTTCACGCTCAGTTTGGAAGTCGGTATTTTTCTCTTCCTCTGCGTGGTTTAGGTATGTATTACAGGTGACTTCGTTGCCCAAGGGCGAGCTGTTGTTTTCCCCTGTTGTGAGCTATGCTCACTGATAAGCTTAGGGGCTGTGGTCTTCCCCATGCTTTGAACTTGGTTTCCTTTCCATCCTTGGACTGTGTAAGTTCCTTGGTGACTTCATTGTTCGGATTAGGTTGTTGATTTTCTCCACGTTGTTGGTTGTGGTTGCTGTGGTCTTCCTTACATTTTGGGGACTGTTGTAAATTTGCTTGGGAGTCATTTTGGCCATGATAGGGCCAAGAACGACTTGTAATCCTCTTCCCTATCTTAAACTGTATCAGCTGATTGTTTGCATGAGTGCAATGGTTGTTCTGCGGACTATGTAGGGAGCAGGGATGTGGTTTAGTCTTGCTTGACAAATTTGGTGGCTAGAAACCACACAAACAGAGCTAGAGGGCTGGCCTTCTTCTCCATCACCCCTAAATAGCACTAGAAGGGAATGCAGGGCATGAGGGACTGTGTAGCAGAGAAGGGACTGATTCCTTGTGTTGGGTGTGGGTGGGTGTCTTAGAGGTCAGGCTAGTTCTGGTGTAGGTGTTCTTGGCTCTGTAATGAGATCACCAGCTTAGCATTAAGCCTTTACCAACTCCTTGATGTCCTGATAAACCCAACTGTGTTGGCTTAGCTGTGTTTTGTATATCCTTAGCTATGTGTAAGCCTACTAGTTCCCTTATTCCTTGGAGAATCATGCCTAGCTCGGGGGTGGCAGCGCTGCTGAGAGATTAAGGAACAAGCTGGCCTATGGTTGGGTGGAACGTTGCAGCGATGTAGCTGGTTGCAGAACGACTTCTTCATAAGATAAGTGATCTTGTCCCTTTCACTTCTGCAACCATGTTTACTATTAATGATATGATGAACATGTTAAATGAATGCTTGTGTGAATGCATGTTGATTCCGCTGTGCATGATGAATAACTATAGCTGTGTATGATAAAAAATGGCGATGGTGCGTGTTTTACTTCAATGCATTTCCTTTCAACAGTGTGTTTCTACAATTTTAGCATGTACATGTTCATGGGGCTCTTAGCCCGGATGGTTAACGCCGTGGGTCGCGTCCTCTTCACCGGTTGGAGGCATGGGGATGTGACAGTGATCTTTTCATTCTTATAGAAGTCAGAAAAGAGCTTAACAAAAACTTTGTAATGGTCAGTCAAGCAAGGAGGAAGTGTTCAATGTACCAAAAGAGATGATATTGTGAACATGGCTAATAAAAAATATAAATGGAACACTAGTGGGGACTCTTTATGGGACAATGAATGGCAGTAAAATAAGGTCAAGTTTGTAGTATGGATGGAGTGGATGGCTTGTGAACATGTGGATGGATTGTGAACATCCCAATACAGAAGGGGTTTGATTTTCCTAGTGGCATGCAAATTGAGGGGACCGGAACTACGACCACATCTGGCGGTGCATGATGGAGGACCTCACAAGCCTCACATGAGGCAATGGTGCAAGATGATGATCAAGGAGGGAGGCGACTTGGTAGGTTGTTTCTTCACCCAAGAGATTTTTTCATAGTGGTGCCAACTTCCTATCCTCATAGAGGACTACCATATGCTGGGATGGACTACCAAGGAGATGCAGAGATGCCTCGACCTCCATGACAGATTTAGGGACTTGAGGGTACGTATACGTGATGCTTTGTGGTTTCATTCATATATATTTTACTAGCATAGTGTTGTCTAGATCATACATGTGATATATATTGATGACATATTGTGTGCATGTGCAGACATGGGACCACACCCTCCAGTGAGGTACCAGCAGTGCAGGGGCAGGGTGGAGGGATTAGATCCACCCACTCATGGAAATAGGAGGCGACATAGTGCTACATTGGATTCACTGCGGCTGGATGTGGAGCGAATATTGCAGGGGGTCACCGATGATGAGTGGCAATACCTAGACAACAATATGATCATTGCGTGCTACATATATCCTCCAAAGTGGACCTTTCTAATGACGAGGATCACGGTTGCTACTGAGTATGTCAGAGTGGCAGCACAGGGGGACATGCCGATGGAGGAGGAGAGATCATATGAGGAGGACATTGAGGAGGAAACAGAGTTAGAGGAGGATGAATTTGAATAGTAGTGTGTGATGCTTCCCCCAATGCATTTGAGCATGGGGAATTTTTTATTATATGTATCATCATACAAGAAATCCTGTAGAGCTTCTCTTTTTGTACTAAACATTATGATATGATATGAATGCACGTGGATGCATATTTTTGTATTTTTATGGGTTTTTATGAGTCTATTGTTTATGATGATGGCTATTCCTATATGATTTATATGACATATGTATGCATGCTGATATGATGATGCATGATGCAATTTTATTTCCTATATACGATGATTGATCTGCTATTCTAGAACTTCATTATCCATTTGGTATTTTACACTATTGATAATTTTGTGAACATGCATGAATGAAATGGATTTGAAACATCTAACCAAGTGTCTAGTGTGCAGGAAATTTCTAAAGAGGCAGGGATCGAGTACTCGGTAGCAATTATTCAACTCGGCGACAAGCAGCTGGGAGTCTAGGAAGGCATCAAGGCAACTAATACCCAAGTGAAGGGTGACGATCAAGAGGCCAGCGACACCATCATGCTCAGTCTGGTTGTTGGTATCAATACTAACACACATGGCATCGATATCGATCAACTCATGTGATGGGGAATAAATGACCCACGTAGCCAAGGAGAGAGTAGGATACCATCTACTCACACCATCAACAAAACCAACATAGGAAGGAAAGGTAGGATCCATATGGAACAACCAAGCAAACAAATTGTGATAATCGTGGTAAAAATGATGCAAAACAAGAAAGAAAAAACTATGATACAAGGGTAGGAAGGTTCGGAGAATTTAGGAGTAGAATCTCTTGAGGTAGATCCCATTGTGGGGAATCTTTAAGAGGTGACAATCGGAGCCAGTTAGGAGATATGCCCCCCTTGTCGAGGCATCGATGGATGACATAAAGGCCATAACACATAGATTTGATCTTCCATTTTCTAGTCTTATCATGGGTTTGGTCACAGATGAGGACAAAGTGCCCCTCGCTAAAGGTCCATGGGTGGATGTGGCATGATGTGGGAGTCATAATGGGACTTTGACCATGTTTTAGTCACTTCAATCATTTAGAGACCAATGCGATGGTCCTCATCAGTTTGTTCAAGCATAAGTAGGTGTTTTTCCAATGGTGAAGTATCAGGTAGAAGCTTGACGATATGGTAGAGTGATGAAATCTAGCATTCAATGGGAATAACTGACTCCACGTTGTGGACTAAGTGAACTAGGGTAAAATCGATGGCAGGTTTAGTTGATTTCCAATAGGCCCAAAGGGAATAAAAGATAAAGTGGTGCTAGTTGGTATCATTTATGTGCACCATTCGTTGGAGCATGGTTTTGAGGATATTGGTGATAGCCTCAACTTGGCCATTGCAATATGAATGGAACTCTTGATATTACTATACAACATGTTATCCTCCTGCTTCTTACCCAATTCCTCCATGAATCTCTGCAACCAAATATTATATTTACTAACCTCTGTAGCAACAACATACTATGCTTCCATTGTTTAAAGTGAAATGACCTTTTATAGTTTTGAAATCCAACTTATTGTTGTTCCACCCACAATATAGACATACCCTATGGTGCTCCTCCTATTGTCTTTATCCCCTGCCATAACTGCGTCAACATATCCCTGTAGAATAGTGTATATACCTCCAAAACATGTTTCATGAGAAGTGGTACCTAGAATACCTGAGAATCCATTATACTTCTCTCTAATGTTCTTTATATGGATTGTTCATATACCTGCTCACAACTCCCACTACATGTGAAATATATGGTCGTGTGCACACCATGTTATACATTAAGATGCCAACTGTTAATGACTATGGAACCTTGGACATGTATTTTATCTCCTCATGTGTCTTGGGACACATCTCCTTACTTAGTTTGAAATGGATGGACAAAGGTGTGCTAATTGGTTTTGCATTATTCATTTTAAACTTATCCAACACCTTTCCTATGTACTCACCCTGAGACACTGTCAATTTGTGATTTTTCTTGTCTCTTGTTATTGTCATATAAAGGATTTTCTTTACAACACCCAAATCCTTCATCACAAATGATTTATCTAGTTTCATTTTGAGCACATTTATATCATGCATGTTAGACCTTGCAACAATCGTGTCATCCACATACAATGACAAGATAATATATCTTTCATTATCTAGCATATTGAAATAAACACAGTGGTCATAATGAAATCTACTATAACCTTATTATCTCATAAACTTATCAAATTTTAAATACCACTTCCTTGGAGCTTGCTTCAGGCCATACAAGATCTTCTTCAACTTGCAAACCAAATTCTCCTTCCCTTTGACCTCATACCCATGTGGTTGCTGCATATAAATCTCTTCCTCCAAATCCGCATGGTAAAAGGTTGTTTTTACATCTAACTATTCAATATGCAAGTCTTCTACCACCACTAGACTTAAAGTAGTCCTAATTGAAGTCATTTTAAGAATGGGAGAAAATATTTCATCAAAATATATACATTTCTTTTATGCAAACCCCTTAACCACAAGTCCAGCCTTATACCGCTTCTTTCCTCCTTCTTCTTACTTCAACCTGTAAACCCATGTATTCTACAATGCTCTTTTACCTACAAAAAACTCAACCAAATCCCATGTCTAGTTTTTGTTACAGGAAATTCTCAACCAGTTCTGAAAGATATTTTTTCCCTAGTCTGAAACACTCAACACTAGAGCAAAACAATTACAAGATATAGAAACTTCTCCTGGGATTAGATAAACCTATTGAATTAGCTTCTCTTCTCATCTTCCACCAGATGCAAAGGTTTGATCCTTGAAGTGCTTGATCTATGTGGATAACCTACAAGATACACAACAAAACACAAACCAAAATAAGAGTAACAAGATAGTTTAAAATCCTATGTAAAATACCAAGGAATTAAACAAAAAACACATCATGATAATGAGACATACAAATGCTTGTGGGAAAGAAACTATATTTGTATTAAAGTACAAAGAGGGATAGTTTACAACCGATGCCTTGGTGTTGATAAATCTTCTCAAAGGAGCCTTGGTTCAAATCCTTAAGCTTTCCTACTAACCACTCAATAGTATGACTGAATTTGGCCATAATTTGGATGCAATAACACATTATTCCTCCCTTTTCCCATGAGGGGTAGACTAGTATATAAAGGATTGAGAGGATAGGATAAGTTGAGGATTATATGGGAGAGGTGGAGGGATGATCCTAGGATGTGGGATCTCAAGCTCTAGGTGTTTTGAATCATATGGATGAGGCTCCACGAAAGATAGCTTCGAGAATCATCTCGAACTTTCCTTTCTTGCCTTCATAAGTCAAGCATCGCGCCTTGTTGAAAGAGAAAAGGCGGTACTAACAGGGCATCGCACCTTGTAAATGGGAAGTAGGTGGTGGTACTTCTTTTTGCTGATAGAAGAAAAGTGTTGCTGAGATAGGTATCGCATTTTTCTCACATGTAAAGTGTGGTGGTGGTCAAAACTATGAAATTATTCATCCTTGTTCATTTCCAACTTCAACCTTTGAGGAATTCAAGGCCAATACTGAGATTTTTATCTCTAAACATGGTGTTGATGAGAAATATGCGTAACAAAATGCCCCCCAAAGCATGAGGCTACAGGGAAAGGATAGGAAAAGGATTTGTAGGAACAAGTTATCGCTTTGAGGAAATAGTCCAAAGATTAGGATTATTCAACACCCAAGTTCATCTTGCAGTACATTTACACTTTGATACATATCCTTATGACTCACAACATGACTTCCAACCAATACAATGCAGATCCATGTGAGATATAAATACTCATGGCTACTAGAATACAATGTAGATCCAGGAGGAAGACTCAAATTTGGACATAGCTACTAGACATACGATGTAGATATATGTCATAAAAATGCAAATCTGAGCACAACCATGAACATACAAATGTAGATCCATGCTATGACTCATACACATAAAAAATAATTCATCACAACCTGGGGAAAGAAATGAGCACTTAACAAATACGCAGGGTTTTCGTCTCGTCTTAAACAAAGCATGATTATATCCATGTGAATAAATGTTTTGAAATTGAAAATGGTAGAAACTACTTGATTACCAGCCCATGATGAAAACTGTAACAAGTACGAGGGAGATCCCCATTGATGTTGATGATTCCCAAGGTACACTAGTACATTCCTTTGAATGGTAATAGATGGTTTGGTGTCGAATACTCGATTGAATATTTCGATCAAAGTTCAATGATGTAAACCTATTGTCGAAAGCAAGGAAATCTATCATTGATATATACAGATCTCAAGGTACTTCTTTTATTCTAAGACTAATTCCTAGAAGATGTGTTGAAATCGAAAAGAATAGTGTCGTTGAAGGAGGGCCATGAGGAATCCCACATCAATGACATGAAACTCGAAACAAAGTTATGGAATTTGAGTTATGAATTAAGCACAGGACTGACTCAAAGGTAACTATCATAAAGGTAGTTTTGAATACATAGGGAAACAATTAACACAACTTTCCTTTGAACATTGGGAAACATAACCGAAGACTTGGAAGCATTGAATTGACGAGGCAGATACTAGGACATAATTTGACGCTAGATGATGCATTATTTGAAAAGACTCAACGGAGTAATATGACTCATAAAATTGGATTGATTCGGAGACAAAATGAATACCCAACTGTTTGAATGAAATGCAGACATTTTCCATGTTCAAAGGTGACTAAAAATGGCATTATTACAAATGAAATATAGTTTCCTTCCCTTAATTTCCCCATCATGATTGATGAGTGCTTATTTTAATTTTAATGAGTTCAAAGAGGGTAACAAATTACACTCGTTACATCTTATCATAAGATAATCCCATCCTCATATTTTTTTTGAACCTGAGAAAAGAGGGGCTCATTCCCAAAAAAGGGTCTTTCAGTATTTAGTTTAACGAGTCCATTGAAAGAAAACTCGATGTCATTCATGTTTAGAGAGTCTAAGAGAGACTGAAGAAGGCTCCAAAAGTTCCTTTTTCATAAAATTTAGTCTTCGAGGCCCGAAAAAAAGTATAAATTAATACCCTAAAGAACTCTTCTAGTCAATGACTAGAGTATACCTTTTTTGTAAATAGTCAATCCCAACCAAAAAGGGGGTAAACTACCGTTGAAAATACGGCTCTTTAAGTCCTTTTATGAGTGTGAAGATTCAAAGTTCACTCGATGATATTTTCACATTTTTAAGAGTCAGAAAAGAGCTTAAATAAGACTCCATTGCGGTTTCTTTTTTGTAAATATTTTTAACGTTCTTGAAAACGTAATAAAAATATACTCAAAACCTTTGTACTAATGTTTAACGAGCACGACTATGGCTTCAAGAGTGCTCAGAACCTTTTTTTATATTTGAATCCTATTTTCTCCTTTCACACACCTAGGGGGGGATGTGGCAGAAATCTTCAAGCCACTCGGTGTGTCCTTGGGGGCACATCTCGAGTCAAGGCTGTCACCTTGTTCTTGACTCCTCTGTTTAGAAAAACTCCTAACGAAGCCAAGGGGGGTAGACCCTACAAGTTACTAAGGTTGGTTACTTAGATGATGATGGTATTAAATGAGTAAGTTTTCTAGGAGTTTTGATTTAACAATTGTAAACAACAGATAACATGATGAGACAATCACAAATAAGCACAATATGACACCCAATCACATATAGATTGAAAGAAATAAACAGTTGACCGGTGCTTTTAAATGGAGTCAAAAATAATTAAGAGTGGTTGCAAGTGCTGAAGTGAATGTTATGCAATTGTATTTTGGTATGTTTTAAATTAATGTGAAAAGATGAGTGAATTAAATTAGGCAGGGGGACTCTATATATACCCAGGGGGTACTTGGAGTATGTTCAAAAGTAACAACCTCTACGGCTACCCGCAAGGAATGTGTGGGATGAATGCAGTCTCTGAGAGTGAGTTCATAATACACCCTCTAGGATGTAATAGAGATCGGTGCCTCGAGGTCACTGTCCAGTAGTTCCCACTTCCTTTGGGTATTTTGCCACCATTTACAGTTTAATCAAGGCGTTGGATTTTTACCTAAGGTGGATAATTGGGAAAGTGAATCCTAATTATTCTAGTCACTCACGTTTCTTTTGATGCAGCTTGACTGATCGGATGAACCACAGCCAAGTGCAGAGCATACACAATGGAGTCTTGTCAATTTTAGTAAATTTTAAGAGCGTATTCTTGTTTAAAAAAGACCCTCCATGAATCTCTTTCATTCCAAGTGGGACCTCAATCGGGAAATCAAGGAGGGGTTAATTTTACTGTTTGCTTGTGAAAATTAACAATGAAAATAGAAGCAAAAACACACACTACAGGTTTTCTAATTAATCCTACCACGATCCTCCTTCACATTTCGGTTCAATTGAGGACTCGTGGGGTAAGTAATAGTATTACTTTGATTTCAAAATATGGAATAATGATAACTATTATCAAAGTATACAATCGTGCATGGCAAGACTAAGCTAGAGAAAAATGGGAAAAAATGCAAAAAAGTGAAACGGACATGGATCCCCCTTGGGGGGATGGGGAGAGGGCTCGAAAGAGCCTAATCAAAGTTATTCTTTATTATTAAAGGTTACAATATCATAAAACTAATTTTCACTTTGTTCCTTGTTATTTGGGATCTAAAGGCTTACAACAAGCTTACAACAAGCCTAAAAGGAAACACAGCAGTGGGGGAAGCCTCTAAGAAGCTCTGGTTTTCCCAAGAGTCAGAAAACGGGCAGAGTCTCCTTCTCTTTTTTGTTAAACCTGCTAAAAAATAGCAATATATTAAAATCAAATGTGCCCAAAAACACTTTAAAAGTGCTTTGGGTCACCACACTAATTATCGAAGAAAATACTAAGTTAAAAATTATTAAAAGTGAACAATTTAGTTTTGCAAAAGGGAACCAAGGAAAGCAAGCTTTCCTTGGGATCTTGGATTTTTTTTTGGGAAGCCAATATGATGTGCATTTCTTGCAGAATTTAAAACTTTAAAGAACGAAAAAAGAAACTACCTTATGAGCAAGCTTTAGATCTACGATTTAGCTACTTGCAAAAAAGGACTTTCTTCACCTAGATCTATCTTTAAAATATGACATTCTTTATGAAATTTCAGATCTAAGCAACAAGGATCTTAGGATATAGATCTAACAATGTATAAGCAATTTTTAGAAGTAGATCTGATCATAAGAGGATGAACAAGTAACTGAAAGATTGATTTTTAAAAAATGGAGGAAGAGAAGAGGGAAAGGTGTTATACCGAAATATCATCACCCTCATGTTATGAGATAGGCATTCCCTTGAATTCTCCAATCCCTCAAAGTTTTCCCTAGAGAAATGAAGGAATAAATTAACCCCTTGCAATTTTTCCCTCTTTTGAGCTAGTAACGCTCTTTCCCCATTGACCAAAAGCATTACCCAAGAAGCAAAGAGCCAGCACCGCTCCTGATACATGAGCTAAGAGAGGTGCCACCACTCTTTCCCTCATTGAAAGAAGTAGTGCCCCCTTATCACCGCCTGTTTGCTTCTTTGGAGAAGCGGTGCTCGATTTTTCAAGGCAAAAAGAGAAGCTTTGAGAGGATTCTCGAAGTTGACCTCCATGGAGCCTCATCCCTATGATTATGGACCAGCTGGAGCTCGAGATCCTCTGTTTTAGGATCTAATATCCACCTCACCCATGAGATCCTCAACCATACCTATCATCCCATGCCTTTAAATATTGGCTCACCCCCCATGGGAAAATGGAGGAAGAATTGTGTTTCATACCTAAACTCTGTCAAAATCATTCTTGAGTCTTTGGAGTCAAGGTGAAGTTAGAGGAAAGGAGCCATTGGAAGGAACTATCAACACCAAGGTGTGAAGGTTGTAGTCTCTCCAATCATTTATTAATAAAGAATGTATTTTCTTTCCCATATTTACCATTTCATATGTTTATATTGCTTGATTCCTTGGTCACAAACATAGATCTAGTTCATTATATTGTATGCTATCATGTTTTCTTTGTTGTCTTCCATCTTTTACAGGTTCTTCAACGATGACAACGAGGACAACCTTCAAGAGAAGTATCATGACATTTCATTCAATTAATTAACTGTATCTAGGGAGATTCTAGCATTCGTGTTTGTGTTTTGTTCTAGATCCGAACCATTCAAACTAGGGAACCATCTCTTGTTTGCAGGAGGTGTGTATTTCCGAATAACAAAAGGCTTGTTGCTAGATAGATCTGCAATAGAAACTTGTTAGTGGAATACAGAGGGTCAATTCCTTCACAAAAATGTCGGATGTATAGTGGAGTCAAACTAGATCCACGGCTCGTCCAATCCTTGCCACCTGAAAGCTAAACACAAAACCTTGCACAAAACCTTATGAGATTTGGATATATATGAAAACGAGACAAGAATTACATGCAAATAAGCTTATTAAACATGTATAAACTAGATATTCAAACACATATGCTATGAGATACAGAAAAACAAGTAATCTTACTTTCCCAACTACACTCCTATTGATTCAACTGAATCATTCAAGCCAGACAAGGTTCAAATGCAGAATTGAGAGAAAAACCAACAACATCAATAGCTGCAAGACAATGCTTATTCCACACACATGAGAGAATTACACCATTTAGCCTCCAAAGCTTCTTTATTCCAACAATTAAAAGATTACAACAATTTTACAATAGCAAACTTATTCTCTCAAACTTGAACTAAATTCGAGAAGGGAAAGGTAGCTTCAATTTATAGATAGACTGAACGAGAGACTGCAGCTGATGGAGAGTTAAGCCGAGCTTGATCTGATGATGAACTAAGTCTAACTGGACTAGAACTTCAAATCCGAGTGATACCTCACTCAGTGAACTAACCCATCCATCAAACCACTGCCAAATTAATCCACATGTGTGGAGGAGAGAGAAAGGAGGGCGCAACCCTCAAATCTGCATGAGCCAGTTAAGCTCCTCTTCATCCCTGATCAATGCCTTCAGTCAAGGAATGAAAAATCTTGGTCAATCTGAAGCTGATGAGACTGATTTCAATCAAATCGGAGCAAAATCCACTGATTTAGGATCTTGGATTTGCTCCATTATTTAATTAATTTTTAATTAAATTAATTAATATTTGATTTTTTGGATTTTCTTACCTGAGTGATGGAAAAATCACTCAAAACTTAGGAAAAGTGGGTTTATGGGTTTACCAGGTGCTCTGAGTTAGAAAATGAGCACCCCCATGAATGAAACTGACTTTTAACCCCACTTTTATTACAAGACCAATTTTTCCATTTAGACTATTAAAAAAATAGCTTAAGTTTTGTGGAAAAATTAAAATTAAAAATTAAAAAAAAACAAAACCTAGGGGGACTTAGCACATGTTCATATGACTTGACTGTTAGGTTAAAAGGAGCAACATTAAATAACAATATGCGAGAAAATAAACATTGCAAGCAACATTCAAGATAGACACACAATATACCCTGGAAACCCCATGTGGGGAAAACTAGCACCAATGAAGACTTTCATTACATTGCCAAAACTGGCCATCCAGGCCAAATGAGCTAGCCATCGCTCACCTCCAAGACACTTTACAATGGAGTCTCCTCAAGCCTTATAAAGGCTTAATCATAGGGAAAACCAACACCAATGAAGATCTTCATTACATGGCCAAAACCGTCCATCCAGGCCAAGTGAGCTAGCCACCGCTCACCTCTAGGCTGCTGTACAATGAAGCCTCCTCAAGCCTTATAAAGGCTTAGTCACATGCAATACCATGGGACAATACCATGGGATACAACAAACCATGTGCCCAAACCATGTGCAAGACCTAAACCACCTTTGACTTAATCTCGAGTCAAGGTTAACCCTAACAATCCCCCCTTTAAACTTGACTTGGAGTAATCACCAACTCCCCTCAAATATTTACCGAGGAATCTTACATACACCCCCCTATCACCTAGTTCTATCTCCCAACTTTACCGGTGAGTTACCAGGGGTATGCATGCCTTACCAGGTCTTACAGCCATATGCCCATTTACATGCAAACCGCTCCATTACATTTTTTATTTATTTATGTGCCTTCATGGTGACTACACAATCACCATTCATTGCTTCATCCTCTCTCTTTCCATGCTCGCTTCCTTGCTTGTATTTTTCCATGCTCCCTTTGTACCTACATCCAAACTATGTCATTGATGTCCATATAAAGAAAAATCCATCTACCGGATTACATGGGTCATCGGCCGCTGTAACCGCCAGTTCTCTAGGAATTCTCTTCACATACATGGATCATCAATCTTGGTCCCAAAACTGAGATTAAACCATCTCACATTTCTCCCGCAATCGAAGACTCAACCTCTCCGATCCACATCAAGCTAGGCTACGAGTACACCTGCCACCTGCATACCTACCTAGTGGTTCATTCCACACTTGATGCAACATCCCTTCTTTGCGCATAAGAGGGATACCTTGTGATTTTAGCATCCAGAGAAATCCAAACTTTCCTATGGCTAAGTTTCACATGGACCAAAAAATTACTGCTAGGGTGTCGGGTATCACCGAACATGCACCCCACAATTTGATTCAACATAGAAACACCAACGAGCATAACCAAGCCAAACCATGGCTCTGATACTAGTTGTTAGGTTAAAAGCTAGCATCATTAAATAACAATATGTGAGAAAATAAACATTATCACAAGCAACCACATATAGACACACAATATACCCTAGAAACCCCATGCGGGGAAAACCAGCACCAATGAAGATCTTCATTACATGGCCAAAACCGGCCATCCGGGCCAAGCGAGCTAGTCACCGCTCACCTCTAGACCACTTTACAATGGAGTCTCCTCAAGCCTTATAAAGGATTAATCACATGCAATACCATGGGACAATACCATGGGCTACAACAAACCATGTGCTAGACCTAAACCACCTTTTACTCAATCCCGAGTCAAGGTTAACCCTAACATTGACCATAATTCCTAGCATGTTTATACATTGACACAGATACTCTAATAACCTCAATAGGCCTAAATGTCAAGCCGACCATCCCAACTTTGGAGGTATTGAGTGAAAAACTCAAAAATTATCAGTTGTTTATTCAACAACCAATAATAACCAAGTGAAAAAACACTCTGGGTGAATCAGATTGAAAAATGAGTCCAAGAGACCAAGTCTTTTACGGACACTACCATGCTAGATCATTTTATTACAACTCCCCCAAGGAGGTATGAGCATGTGTTAGATTAAAAAAACACTTCCCAGAAGCGAGTCTGAAGGTCTTCTGAAGTCCGAACAAATCATCTTTGTCTAGCTCACTAGGCTCACTGGATAACACCAACTAAGTACAAATTAGGTGGTAACATCTGGCTCCAATTGTGGGATGTGTGCTCAATCTAGTCATAGGGAAAGGAGAGGATATGAGAACACCAGAATCTCTGGTTTATATACCCTCTAAAAACATCTCAACTTGACAAGAAAACCTCAGTAGCACAAGCTTTATATAAAATCCAAATGAACCATTAAGTTGATTTATTTAAACAAAATAAACATAGCTAATTAATGAAAGAAAAGTTTTATTATAGCTAAGTACAAAACAAAAATGCAAAAAGTAATTGCTCTCTTTTAAGGAGCTTATTTTCCTACTCTAAGCATGATATAAAAAGGTCAAGTGTAATAAAAAATCCAATGTAACCACCTAAGCATTTTATTAACATAAAATATTTTTCCTTGTCTTTGGTTACCAGCCAAAGTAAGGGTACTTTATTCAAAAAATGCTTGCGTGATGATCCAGAATGGGTGAGTTGGATGGGAAAGCATAGGCATGAATAAAGTCATTAAATTTATTCCCAAACTGGTATGTTTTCATGCAGGCTGCTTCTATCCATGACTGGATAGGACTGATATACCAATCGACATGATGAGGCAGACTGACTACATCATCATACTGATCATCAAGGCTTACCGAATGACAATTCATTGTATAAGCCCCAAGCTGCTCCAAATCATAAGGAACCTCTACATGTGAAGAAGATGGCCGAGACTGATATTCCACTGACTGCATCACATCTGAATTTTCACAATAGTGCTTCTCAATGTTTTCATTACTATAACCTTTGTGCGGCTCTGCATGATATGACTCTGAATGACCATGTGAAAATTCTGAATGCTCCTCTTCCATTAATATTTTCCCAGGTATCCACGCTCTCCTCTATGGACGTATCATAGATTGGACTTCTAAATTTTTTTGAATAGACACTCCCCTTACCGGACATATCATGGATGGGATTCTCAATAAGATTTTCACAAGTTGGATTATCTATGAAATTCCAATATTCATCACTCCCATCTATGTCGGATATGAGAGAGTCTCCCTTGTTGGTGTTAGAATATAATCCGTCAGGATTATTGTAAATAAATAATTAAATAGGAATTTGAATAGTTGCCTAGGAAGGTGAAAAGGCTGGTTCTCAACCGCCTCATTGTAATCTATAAATTAATGTTTTCAGTCGTGAATAGCAATTGGAATCGGGAGTTATTACCAACAAGTGGTATCAGAGCAGGGCTGTCTGCCATAACTCCTGGCTGCCATTCTGCCTGCCAGTCTGCTCTTTCAGAGCTACCTGCCAGTCTCTCCTGTCTGCATGCATTGTATACGTTACAATTCCTTCTCGATTGAGTTTTGTGTGCTGCATTGAGAAGTGGGCTTGGTCTCACTCTGCTGTGAATATAGTGTTCTCATTTTTGCTGCCTGATGAGTTTATTCCTCTACAGTTTTAAGGTTTCGGCTTAGTTTATTCTATCCTTCCTGCGGCCTCTCATTGCCTCTGCACTTATGCGCCCTCCTGGCTGCATAAACCCTCCTGGCTGCGTGTTGATTTGGAGAATGTGGTAGTTTATGCGCCCTCCTG
>LPNX010639336.1:31562-47626 GCA_001517045.1 Pseudotsuga menziesii
TACCAACAGTTGGTATCACATCCTAAGATATAACTACCCTCCTCCAATTCATAATAATCATCCTTCAAATTTTTGGTTTCAAAGATACTACAAGAAGTTAAAATTTCCAAAACTTCATCCCTATGTGATGAACATAGAGGAGTGCCATCATACACATCATAAATTTATTCATAAGTGTCGATCTCAATAATGGTTTCCTCATGAGGGCTTTCTGGAAAAATATTGCAACAAATGTGAGAATATCTCAAATCTTCAATGTTTTTAGTTATGGTGGCATGAGGAGAGTCCTCAACAATGTGTTCAATCATGGGTTCCTTGTGAAGCTCTTCAATAGGATCAACCTGAGTGTCCTCATCTATAATGGAAGCCATGGGCTCCTTTAGCTCATTTAGGTAGGTGAGGGCTCTTCCTACAACAGTTACCATATCTCCCTCACCATTATGCCACCTGTCAAAAAACATAGCACATAAGTCTTCATGGGAGGTAATGCATTTATCAAGAAGACCACAAAACCATATCCAAGCCTTCTTTTCCAAATAATTAGCAAAAATTCGCATCACATTATCCCTATGAAGTATGTTGAGTTAATTCACAAATGAAATTTTTTTATGATGTGACAGATAGCTAAATCACCATTTCCATAAAAAATTGGAACCTGAACCGGAACTGTCAAATAATGAGCATTTAAATTTTTACTATGTCGTATGAGCTCATCTACACACAACAAGTCTCAACAAAATTATGAGCAAGGAGGGTTTTATCCCTTCAATGGAGTTACCATGTGAAAAAAGAAAAATAAGCATTTATAAATTTTTCACAAAAAAATATTTTTTGCTTTTCTTTGTAAAAATAAAAACTAAAAAAAGTCAGTGGAGTCGCCAGATGAAAATTAAAGATCTACTCTAAGCATTCATCAAACAAAGCAAAAAAAAAAAGAAAGAAAACAAAAGTCGTACTCCGGGAATAAAAAGATTTATCCTCGGCAACAGCGCCAAAACATGTTGCCGCCTTTCACACACCTAGGGAGGAATGTGGCAGAAATCTTCTAGCCACTCGGTGTGTTCTTGGGGGAAAGTCTCGAGTCAAGGCTGCCACCTTTTTCTTGACTCCTCCATTTAGGAAAACTCCTAACGAAGCCAAGGGGGGTAGACCCTAAAAGTTACAAAGGCTGGTTACTTAGATGATGATGGTATTAAATGAGTAAGTTTTTTAGGAGTTTTGATTTAACAATTGTTAACAATAGATAACATGATGAGACAATCACAAATAAGCACGATATGACACCCAATCACATATAGATTGAAAGAAATAAACAATTGACTAGTGCCTTTAAATGGAGTCGAAAATAATTAAGAGTGATTGCAAGTGCTGGAGTGGATGTTGTGCAATTGTATCTTGGTACGTTTTAAATTAATGTGAAAATATGAGTAAATTAAATTAGGCGGGGGGACTCCAAATATAACCGGGGGGTACTTGGAGTATGCCCAAAAGTAACAACCGCTACGGCTACCCATAAGGAATGTGTGGTTTGAATGGAGTCTCTGAGACTGTGTTCATAATACACCTGCTAGGATGTAATAGAGATCGGCTCCTCGAGGTCACTGTCCAGTAGTTCCCACTTCCTTTGGGTATTTTGCCACCATTTACGGTTTAATCGAGGCATTGGATTTTCAACTGAGGTGGTTAATTGGGAAAGTGAATCCTAATTATTCTAGTCACTTGCGTTTCTTTTGATGCAACTTGACTGATCGGACGAACCGCAACCAAGTGCAGAGCATACACAATGGAGTCTTGTCAATTTTAGTAAATTTTAAGAGCATGTTTTTGTTAAAAAAATACCCTCTAGGAATCTCTTTCGGTCCAAGTGGACCTCAATATGGAAATCAAGGGGGGGTTAATTTTACTACTTGCTTGTGAAAAGTAACAATGAAAATAGAAGCAAAGACACACACTACAGGCTTTCTAATTAATCCTACCACGATCTTATTTCACCTTTCAGTTCAATCGGGGATTCGTGGGGTAAGTATTAGTATTAATTTGATTTCAAAATATGGAATAATGACAAATATGATCAAAGTATACAATCCTGCATGAAAATACTAAGCTAGAGCAAAAACAGAAAAAAATGCAAAATTGTGAAATAGATGCGGATCCCTTCTAGGGGGATGGGGAGAGGGCTCGAAAGAGCCTACTCAAAGTGATTATTTACTATTAAAGGTTACAATATTAGAAAACTAATTTTCACTTTGGTCCTTGTTATCAGATATCCAAAGGATTACAACAAGCTTACAAGAAGCCTAAAACAAAGCACAACGGTGGGGGAAGCCTCCGGGAAGCTTCGGTTTTCCCAAGATTTGGAAAAAGGGTAGAGTCTCCTTCTCTTTTTTGTTAAAATTGCTAAAAACAAGCAAGATATTAAAATAAAATCTGCCCAAAAACACTTTAAAAGTGCTTTGGGTCACGACACTAATTATTGAAAAAAGACTAAGCTAAAAATTGTTAAAAAGGAACAATTTAGTTTTGCAAAAAGGAACCAAGGAAAGCAAGCTTTCCTTGGGATCTTGGCTTGATTTTTGGGCAGCCAATATGATGTGCACTTTATTGTAGAACTTCAATATTTAAAGAACGAAAAAAGAAACTACCTTATGAGAAAGCTTTAGATCTACGATTTAGCTACTTGCAGAAAAGGACTTTCTTCACCTAGATCTATCTTTAAAATATGATATTCTTTATGAAATTTCAGATATAAGCAACAAGAATCTTAGGAACTAGATCTAACAATATATAAGCAATTTTTAGAAGTAGATCTGATCATAAAAGGACAAACAAGTAACGAGAAGATTGATTTTAATAAAATGGAGGAAGAGAAGGGGGGAAGGCATGTTGCTGGACAGATATGCAATGGAAACTTGTTAGTGGAATATAGAGGGGAAATGCCTTCACAAAAATGTCAGATGTACAGTGGAGTCAAACCAGATCCATAGCTCATCCAATCCTTGCCACCTGAAAGCTAAACACACAACCTTGCACAAAACCTTATGAGATTTGGATATATATATATATATATATATATATGAAAAAGAGACAAGAATTACATGAAAATACGCTTATTAAACATGTATAAACTAGATCTTCAAACACATATGCTATGAGATACAGAAAAATAAGTAATCTTACTTTCCCAACTACACTCCTATTGATTCAACTGAATCATTCAAGCCAGACAAGGTTCAAATGCATAAATTGAGAGAAAAACCAGCAACATCAATAGCCGCAAGACAATGCTTATTCCACACACATGAGAGCATTACACCATTTAGCCTCCAAATTTTCTTTATTCTAACAATGAAAATATTACAACAGTATTACAATAGCAATCCTATTCTCTCCAACTCAAACTAACTTTGCGAAGGGAAAGGCAGCTTCAATCTATAGCCAGACTAGCCAAGAGGGGTGCATGCCTGACTAAAGGAGAGATTGCAGCTGATGGAGAGTTAAGTCATGCCCGATTTGATGATGAACTAAGTCTAACTGGACTGGAACTGCAAATCGGAGTGACACCTCACTCAGTGAGTTGACCCATCCATCAAACCACTTCCAAATTGATCCACACGTGTGGAGGAGAGAGAAAGGAGGGCGAAACCCTCAAATCTGCATGAGCTAGTTAAGCTCCTCTTCAGCCCTGATCAATTCCTTCAGTCAAGGAATGACAATTCCCGGTCAATCTGAAGCCGATGAGACTGATTTCAATCAAATCAGAGCAAAATCCACTGATTTAGGATCTTGGATTTGCTCCATTATTTAAATCATTTTTAATTAAATTAATTAATATTTGATTTTTTTGGATTTTCTTACCCGAGTGATGGGAAAATCACTCAAAACTTAGGAAAAGTGGGTTTATGGATTTACCAGGTGCTCTGAGTTAAAAAATGAGCACCCCCATGAGTGAAACTGACTTTTAACCCCACTTTTATTACAAGACCAATTTTTCCATTTAGACTATTAAAAAAATAACCTAAGTTTTGTGGAAAAATTAAAATTAAAAATTAAAAAAAATAAAACCTAGGGGGACTTAGCACATGTTCATATGAATCGACCATAATGCCTAGCATGTTTATACATAGATGCACATACTCTAATAACATCAATAGGCCTAAATTTCAAGCTGACCACCCCAACTTTGGAGGTATTGAGTGAAAAACTCAGAAATTATCAGTCGTTTATTCAACAACCAATAATAACCAAGGGAAAAAACACTCTAGGCTAATCGGATTGAAAAATGAGTCCAAGAGATCGAGTCTTTTACAGACACTACCATGCTAGAACATTTTATTACAACTCCCCCAAGGGGGTATGAACATGTGGTAGATTAAAAAACCTTCCCAGAAGTGAGTCTGAAGGTCTTATGAAGTCCAAACAACTCATCTTTGTCCAGTTCACCAGGTTCACTTGATAACACCAACTAAGTACAACTTAGGTGGTAACAAATCCATAACAAGAAAAAGCGATAAAGTAAGCTCAAACCACTTTTCATGTTTTAACCATACTAACGAAAAATGTAAAAGTGAGCTCATCACCATCTTATTGTTTCTAATGAGCTCAAAGATTAGTTGAAATAATTCTCAGGGTATCTGCTTCATTTTTAACGATCTTGCAATAGAGAATGAACTGTGCTCAGGATTTTGTTTCATAGTTTAGCGAGCTCGAAACCAAAAAGAAAGTATGCTCGTTACGATTCTATTTGGAAATATTTTCCCATAATGATGTCCAGAGGTCAGTGCTTTCCCCTAGTAAAAATATCCAGTGGCTCAACTTCACCATAAAGAGGTTGAATACATCCCTCCCAAACTTCATTTGATCTTCCTACTCTTTTTCTTCACCAAAATTAAAACTCTGGTCCACTACTAAAAAAAGGTTCACGAGAGACCAAGGAAGGAAGAGGATATAACAGTAGATGAGATAAAGGTTCCAACCCTAAAAATGATGGAAGACTGCCTTAAAGGGATAACCTATTCCATTTGTACACAAGCTTGAAACATAAAATAACTATGCTTAAAGGATGGTTTCATTTTTACATAAGCTTGAAACCAAAAGGTAAACTATGTTTAAGGAGTGAGTTTAATTTTTAATGAGCTTGAAACCAGAAGTAAACCATGATCAGAAACTCATGTTTCACTTTTTAATGAGCTTGAAAAAGAATGGGAACTCTGCTTGCAAACCTGTTTCATTTTTTAAGGAGCTTGAAATAGAAAAATACTATGCTCCCTTCATTTCTTAGCCAACATGATGTCCAGAAGTTGGTAGGTAGCCCCCATTACATAAAAATCTAGTGACTTAACTCCAATATAATGTCTAAAAACTGGATACATGCCCCCCCAAGCTTCCCTATTATGGGAAGAAGCTATCAGTTTACAAATGATTGAACTCTAGCATGATGTCTAGAGTCGAGAGACATGGCCGATGAAGGTGTTGCAGCTGCAACAATTTCCCAAAATTCCAAAAAAATTTAGGATCCTCCTTTTGCTTGAATTAGTTTGATTTTCTTCTTGGATTTGGTCTGAGAACTTTTCAGAAAGACTTTGCTTATGCTTAGATTGATCTACAGCTGGTTTTCAATTTTTCTAAATGATTAAAAATTTCAATGATTGATCAAACCTTCATCATTTGCCTTTAATTGCGTTTTCATCGTGGCTGAATCGGAAGTGTATTTGTTTTTCCCCCTCGCCGTTGCGGATGGATATTTGGTTTTGAATTCGACTTTTCTCTCGATTCGATTGGTTTTAATTGGCTGTTTTCTGGTTTTGCATCGAAACTGTTATGACTTCTTCTTCCGCCATTGCGGAGGGAAAACCACATTCTCTCTCGATTATGGCTCGAAGTTTCGGACCCCGTTTGTTGTTTTCGTTGAACCCATAAGTCTTGGGTTGCCACCTTTGCGGCTGCGGGAAGTTTTCTCCTTCCGACCATTTGAGTCATTTTACCCCACCGTTGCAGAAGGTCGCACCTTGAGTAACTCCACCACTGCGGCTGCCGAATGCTTTTCCTTGTCGAGCTCTAAACTCTTCGAGCCTTTAGTGTTGTTGCTTCCGACTTAAGTCCCGACATTGTGGAGAGTGGTACGCTTTACGGTTCTGCCGTTGCGGATGAAGAAACACTAGCCCTTCTGATGCATAGTTTTTTTGCTTCCGACTCAGACTTTTCCCATATCAGATCGACTTACCCTTCGCGGCTTCGCCGTTGCGGCTCCCGTTTCACTATTGGCCCGATGATTTTCCGAGGTTCCGCCATATATATCTCCGCGGATGGCCTAGTGCTTTGGCCGTCCGCCGTTGTGGAAGGAAGTTTGCTTTGAGCTTCCAATCCAAAAGTGGTCCGGCATTCGATATGTTACCCACCATGAGAGTTTGACCATATGTATATATATGAGGTCGGGGGGCACGTTGGATTATTCTATTGTTATTTTTCGACTGCCGTGCTCTGTCACTATCGTGCTGTCAATCGCTTGAGCTTGTTCGGACCCTATTTCTGGTACCCACGTCCAGGTGGAAACTATGGAAGCCTGACCGTCTTCGTCCTGCCATACACGCCGGTTACACATCAGTGCCAGGTAGGTTTCTATTGCCTTTCCCCGTTTCGTTGAGCGTTTGGTGGTTCTGCTTGCTACGGTTAGGTTTGGTCATGGTTGTTTATCTTCACCCCATTAAGTTGCACACCTATATAGGTGGATATTTTTAGCTTATTTGGCCATGGGAGGGTGGTTTAACCTTCAAAGTAGTTTTTCCCCACACCATCGTTTGTTTTGCAACCCTGCGCATAGAGAATGAGGGGGTTTGGCGCAGACGACCGTTACGCTATCTGCGCCAAACCTCCCTTCGTAATGATGGTGGGTAGGAGTAGGTTTCCGCCACTTTTCGCTATGGGGTTTGGGCTGTTTGTCCCACTGGGTGCTACCCATATCTTTAAACCACAGCCGTTTGCCTACACGGTCCTGCGCCACCAAATTCGTGCTCAGTTTCGAACCCAGGCCGGGGAAGAGGGTGTATCACGACGCATAGTTATTGACCGTAGTTTTGCGTAGGCGATTTTCTGTGATCAAGCGCACCATAGAAACTCGAATAGTGTTTCTGTTTTCATGCACAGTGATTTGATAATGGCACCCGCAGAGAGCAGAAGTTTTAGTCATGTTAATGTAGATGTTTTCCACTCGATTATATTGTTTTTCATCATGCTAGATATAGACAAAGTCATTGAATAATGCGCATTGTGTTTCAATAGCTCTGTTAGTTAGGCCATTTCAGCCTAGGTACACACATATTTGCTTCACTGACTGATTGCTATCATGTTAAACATAGAATAAATGACACACTGCACATTGATGTATACAAGTTTGTCACTCAGCCAAAAGGGCTTAATTTTACAATTTTATGGCAGGAAGAATTCATAATGAGGAAGAAGCAAAGAGAAGGAACGAGGAGGCCTAGAGGTTGGCACAAGAAGCTGTAGGGTGGCTGCAGGGAGAAGAAGAAGAGAAAAGAAAAGCTACCTAAGAAGCAGCTAGAAAAGTTGAAGAAGATACAAGGAAAGAAGAAGAAGAAAAGAAGAAGAAGTTGGATGAGGAGCTGCAGAAGCAGGAGGCAGAAAGGCTGAAATTCACACAGACAGAGACAGAACAATCAGCTTCTGATACAGCTGGGGGGTAGACCCAGGATACGAAAAACCCAGAGGTTCAGGACCCACAAGTGCCTACTGCCAGCACACCTATGGTCCCCACACTCAAACTAATCCCTTTTGTGTAGAAAAAAGGAGAAGAAATCCCCGATTTCAATACCGTTTTCTACGACAAGGCAACAAAGAGGATAGTGAAGAGAACAGAAAAGAGGGTTGAAACAGGAGGTATTCCTGGTAAAATGATAACGGATACGGCTATTGTGTTGGGAACAGACCGAGATCCAAGATTCACCCTGAGAGCCAGGGTTGCACTAATCCACGCCTCAGAAGATAACATGGACAAGGTAATGACTGACTTGGAGCAGTCCAAGAAGTCCTCTGCTCAGTTGAAAGATACCTTGAGGAAAGAAAGAGAGGAAATATGAATATATGGAAAGGGAGATAAAGTCTTCAAGGGATAAATTGCAGGCCCTCCAAGTAGAAAGACAGGTTAGAGAAACTACACAGGAATTCTTGGAGAAAGTGCAGAAAGAACATCAAGAGCTAAAGATGGAGAAGGAACGACTGTTGGAAAAGGTAGAGGAGCTAGAAGAGCAGCAAAATATCATCTTGGAGGCCAATGAGCTACACACCCAAGAAAGGGAAAAGAAACATCAAGAGCAAATCTCTTCTTTAACAACTGCTCTGGAGGAAGCAAGGGAGCAACAGGTTAACCTCCAGCCGTTCAAAGAGCATGTCTTGGCCCAAAAAGCCAAGATGCTGCAGCTACAGACTGCTGTTGAAGATGAGAGATGTAGAGTGCTGCAGATCGATGGCCGATTGGAAGAAATCTTGGAAACCGCCTCTTACTTTGTGGACAGATCTCAAGACATCCTCGAGGTCCTGACTGCAAGAATGGTGAGGCTGGAAAACAATGAAGAAACTCCAGTAGAGCTGCCATCAAAAGATAAACAAGCCCTCAAGCGGGATTATGACTTAATAGAATTTGCTATTAACACCGCAGAGGATTTCAAGAAAGCAGTCAAGAAGACGAAGGGAGCCTGCACATAATTTTTCAGAATAATCCTTATTACCTACAACTGGTGCCAGATAGAGGCTGAGCAGAGGCTGGATGCTTTCCCATACCACAATTCATTTGTGGAGATGTTGCAGAAGAGACATTAGGATGAAGAAGCAAGAATGTGACACATTAAGGCCATTGATGACCAAATTCTGAGAAGTGAAGTAGTCCATTCAGCCGTTAGTGTACATCTTTTGGAAGACCAGCTTCGGTTGAGCACAGCCAGAGTTGAGGCTATAAAGAACTAGGCTGAAAAATTTGAAATCAATATTCAGTTTTTAGAGCCTTTTGCATTCAAGGGCATTGCTTCTGAAGCTTCGGCATGGAAGAAATTTCTAGATGCCCAAGTGGGACCCTCCTCGTAAAGGATTGGTCACTTTTTGTAATGTGTAATATTTTTGTAAAAAACATTTTGAGAAAAGTCAAGCATTGGGAAACGAAGAGTTGGGAAGCCCAAAGGTTACTTTGGGCAGCCCAACCATCTCACCCTTTTGGCATAAATGTAGAAAGCTTAGAATGGAGAAAGGGTTTTTTCCCAGTTAGACAGAGAAACGATATTGTAAGAAGAACTATTTCTCTTTGCAATAAAGAAGTTTTGTTTGCCTGTTGGAGAAATATTGGTGGCAATTTCAAATGTTATGCTGTGGATGGCTGAAAGATGAACTGTTTTGTTTTTCCAACTTTTTTTCCATTAACCGTGAGATCGTTCTAACTCTTTGAACCTATGTTCTTGTTAAATGATTTCTAGTTTATTTTTGTGGAATGACCACCATGAGTAATGTATGTTGTTCATAAAACAATTAGCTATCTGATTGTTGAAATATCTTTAATCGTTCATGCATTGTGAAAAGAAATATCAACTAACTGTAGTTTCTCTTTATATTGCATGTACAATACACATTACTCATAAATAAGTTACAATCTGGCTCCCCGAGGATAGATAGATAGTTAGGTAGATAGTTAGTTTATTTCACAGCTGCATATGTGATTTAGATGCTTGTGAGCCTAAGACGAGAGGTAAGAACCTACGCATCACATTGTGACTGCTCCCTGCATCCTCATCACCCTGCATGGTTAATTAGGCATATGCATCTCATATATTAAGTCAAAAATACAAAATACACGGTGGACCGGGCCGCAACCGGTAAAACCTTTGTTTTGTTACTTGACCTACGATAGCCCGACCGCAAACCGGATGGATTCCCTATACCAAACAGTCAACGGGATAGTTGGGAATGTTAACTGGGGAGAATCCCTTGCTGTTGTTGCCTGCGAATTTCCAGGCCTCAACAGAAGGACAAGGAACCACAAGAACATGCAGTATATTTAGTGAAGTCTGATGAGTAGGAATCATACAATGATATGGTTTAACAAAGTAAAGTTGATCAATGGTCACAATCTTCCCATCATGGGGAAAATGCATCACTCGAAAGAGTGTGGACATGTAATGAACAAAAATATATATAATAAAGAATCACTAAATAACTATTATATAATTAATAATAACTATTAAATATCAATATTAATTATTAAATATTAATACATATTGATATTAATAATTAATAAATAGTTATTAGTAAACAATTCTAAAATGACGCATCCTTTCATGGATAGTATCCAAAATGCCTCTACGATTAATATATATATGGCACTCACTTTGTAATCTATCATCATATCTATTCTATCATCAATTTATATATTATTATGGCTTATTTAATATTCCAAGTCTTTTGGTAATATTAGCTGTGTAAGTGAATAATTATTCGCTTCAAGTGGTATCAGAGAGAAGTTACTATTCAAGATTCTAGGGATTCCCTAAAAAATAGGACCTTGTCCTTAAAAAATAAAAGGTAAAAGTAACCCCCCTCAAAAAAAGTAAAACAAAAAAAAGGGGTAAAAGTGAAACCACACATGGTTTCTTAATAAGTGGGTTTGGGTTTGAATATAAAAGTGCAAAATAATCACTAGTAAAGAGAAGTGAGATTTGAACTTAGGTGGGGAATGTAACACTCATTCCTCCCAACTACCCAATCTACGCACATTTTACAAAACTAAAGGGAAAAAAAAGATAAAATGGGTGCATAATATTTGCTACTAAAAAGCAAGTGAGATTTGAACTTAGGTGGGGAAGGTAACACTCATTCCTCCCAACCACCCAATCTACTGACATTTTTACAAACTATTGGAAAAAAAGAAGGAGATATTGATTAAACTTCAAAGAAAATTCAAGAATATGGATTTTAATATTGAAAAGAAGCAAAATTTTCCTATCACCTTACAAAAAAATGTTGCAATATTATTTAGAATTAAAGGGACACTTGCAGGGAATGATATCACCATTTCTATCGCGCCTGGTGAAAGAAATAATTATATTAGTACTAAATTCACTAACCATTTAGTGATTCCTGAGTCAAATATAAGGGAAGAGCTAGACTTTTTGGACAAAAAAAAAACTAAAATATGTGGCTTACAACGGAGTGTTGGAGATTATATGGTCACATCGAAATTCAATGTTAGTTCCTTATGGAGCTTTGACGGTGACATAATTTTGGGTTTAGCCTGGATAAAAACATTGGGGACTTTCATCTTAAATGCTGAAAAGAAGTTTCTGACATTTTCCTATAAGAGAAAGATAATCACATTTGAGGATATTACAATGAAGTCAGAAATAGAACCTCCAACATCTGAAGAATTCCAGGATATATCAGAGATGATTTCATAGGGTAATCAGAAGTTAGAACAAAAGAAGCAGAAAGAAGTTGGAAAAATTGTTGCTAGTAAGGATGAAGAAATTACTCGTTTGAAGAATCATAGTCAAGACTTGATCGCACAGATTAAGAAATTAAAAAGGGAAAAAAGATCGCAAGAGGAAAGCCAAGAGGAATTCCACCAAAAGGAAGTGGATCTCCAAAATGATTTCAATAAGAAACTATTACAAAAAAATGAAGAAAATTCTCGCTTAAAAATTTTGAATCAAGGGTTGACTGAACAAATAAAAAAATTAAAAAATGAGAAGTTAAAAAAATCCTTAGAGTTATTATCAATTAATAAATCGCAAGAATTACAAACAACTAAAGTTTCTACATGTGTTCCACAAACATTTCGAATACCTTATCTTCACCCAAATCACATAAGTCGATACAACCAACATCAAATTAAAGCAGAAACAATGACTAACGCAATAGAGAATTCATCAAAGGCTCAAATTCAAACATCAGAAAAGGGAACCAATCCAAATCTCGTCAAGGTTCAAAAGAACAATCTTATTGTCACATCGCTACAAGCATTAACAGAAAATGGTTCTGAAAAACAATTACAAAAATCGTTAGAAGCACCAAAAGTTGAAGTTCCAGTAAACACTTCACAGGCGATTCGAGTTCCTTATCGTGATCCAAATCACAAGAGTCATTATGATAGACAAAAAAATCAAAAGGAAAATTACTAGTATTATTCCTACAAAGAGCAAAGACAAAATCGACAGCTCTCGACAATCGATCCGCAAATAATTTTGTTAAGGGTATATCTCGGATGGATGGATTCACAACTAACGCAACATTTCCACACAATGTTTAAAACTTAAGTATCGTCTTATTTTGTCAAATGTTGCAATTACCAACACACAATGTCATGAGAAAGCGTTATCAGCTAGAACAAGGGATAGAGTCTTCCATAATTGTGCTTTGAGGACAAAGCAATTCTAAGGGAGAGGCAATGTAATGAACAAAAATATATATAATAAAAAATCACTAAATAACTATTATATAATTAATAATAACTATTAAATATCAATATTAATTATTAAATATTAATACATATTGATATTAATAATTAATAATTAATAATTAATAAATAGTTATTAGTAAGGAATTCTAAAATGACGCATCCTTTCATGGATAGTATCCAAATTGCCTCTATGATTAATATATATATGGCACTCACTATGTAATCTATCATCATATATATTCTATCATCAATTTATTCATTATTATGGCTTATTTAATATTCCAAGTCTTTTGGTAATATTAGTTGTGTAAGTGAATAATTATTCGCTTTAGGACACTACAACTTTCATAGTGTAAACATAATCTCTATTAATTCTTCACATTGATCTAGGAACTAAGATTCAATCTCATCAAAGAATTATTAACAATTACTCATGAATTGGAAATTTTCAGGAACAAATAGGTTTCCTCTCTGTATATTATATAAACAATAAAGGATTACAATTCCCATGCATGAGCCATAGCTTAACTCAATGAAGAATTCGAATAACTAAGGGACAATTCGAATTCCCATGCATGAGTCTAGCTTAACTGACTCTTTGCCATGCAATACCACTCAGTTAACCACTTGACAAAAAACCTTAATTGACTCACCAATCCCTAACTGAAGTTGGAGTGCAATAAATGACTTAATCTCAACTGAAGGAGATCAAACACATGTCATAGCAACCAACCATCAAGTGCTAGTACTGCATGACTCCAATAAACCTTGATGAGGTTAACTGAAGCTGAACTGACCATCAGAAGTTGGTGAAGGTGCCTAGTTCACTCCAGTTCATTAAATAATAATAAAATAATCAATAAATAATGATTAAATAATATATTTAATGCATGGAGGCGCCTTAACTGACTGTAACTGATTGGTTGAACTGAAAGTAACCCCCAGTTAGCAATTAGGTGCATGAATGTCAACCAGATCACCCTTGGAGTGCTCCAATTAGCCTCCTTGACTGTAGGAAAGGCTAAGTTATCCTCCTTGACTGTAGGTAGGCATGGGAGTGACTGGGATGATGGTAATTAATGCTCCTTGATGTCAATTAAACTTAGGATAGTGGTTTAACTAGGCCAATTTGACTGAAGAGTGTGTATGATGGTAAATGTCTCCAACACCCCCCCTTAAGCTATACTTAGGAAGAGTTAGAAAACATAAAAATTCTAGGGCCCTGGCAACAAAGGCCATAGGTCACCCTGTACAATAAAGCAACTGAAACAATGCTCAAAACAAACTAAGTGAGGAAAAGAGGGAAAACCCAGTGGGAAAAAACCCCCCCTCAAGTTGAACATTGAAAGTAGTCTGGATCACCCTGATGAACTCACCCCCAACAGTGAACGGAGGTAAGTGAACTTCTTTTCTGAAAAGCTCTTGGTGAAGATGTCTGGAGGAATCTTCCACTTTGGAAGAAAAATAATGCACTCAACTGAATCAGAAACATAAACAGCTGCACGGTGAAAATTGGACCCATGTAGAGCAACTGAAATCATCTGAAGAGAGAGAAAATGTTCTTGAGGATTTGAACCATGTTTGGAACACTTAAGAAACTGATATGTTGCATCCTTGAACAGAAAACCATGACTAGTAAAATCAGCCCCAAATCTTAGGAGAAAGTGTCCATGCGGATGCAGAATGTCTTCCTCTTTACTAGTTCTGTGAGGAGATGATTTTGTGACCAAAGGTAGAGAATCCCTGGGACTCTGGAGAGTGAATGCTTGAGCTCCATAATCTGATATAGATTCAGAAATATCTAATGATTCACAAAATAAAATATCAGCAACCTCACAGCAGGAAACTAACACCAAATCCCCATCAGCAAATTTGAAGAAGAACTGCGGTACTTGATTTTTCACACCGGAATTGGTGAGAGCAGCTACAAGCATGACTGAAAGCTCTTGAATTTTAAAATATGAACAAAATAATATCATATCAGAATGTAAATCAGATCTAATTAAGTTCACAACAGATCCAAAACTGTGAAATGAAATCAAATCCCCAGCAGCAGTTTTGAAGGAGACTTGCGGTACTTGTTTCTTCACACCGTTGATGAGAACAGCTACAAGCAGTACTGAAGGTTTATGAACCTGAAATTTTGAACCAAGAAATATCAGATCAGATCCAAATAAGATCATATCAGATCCAATAAGGTTCATATCAGATCCAAAATTATGGTCAACCGAGACGGTGGATGCACAGTTTTCTTCTTCTTCAAAATTCTGAATTTTGGTGCATGCAATCCTGCAGGAATTTGCTGGAAGATATAGATCATGGGGAGTGAATGGATCACTCTGATAATCTGATATTTATTCCAAAATGTCCAAGTTATCACATATTTTCACACCAGCAGCAACATTAGCGGAAGAAAAATCAAATTTCTCTTCACTTTCGGAAGCAATTACTGGTAAATTTTGCATAGAATTCAAAGGAAAATCACCGATGAATGTTTGCATGGAAGTGTAGCAGCATTTTTCTTCAATATTAGAGATTCGAATGTCTTCTTCTGTTTCAGCAATATGAGAAGATGATATATCAGAGATCTCATGAACTTCCGGAGCATCAGGAGAAGGAGTCACTTCATGGAGACTTTCTTCAATTCGAATTGACTGTGTAGAAGATTCTGCTTCATCTTCATCTTGAACAACTTCATCGGAGAGAGTAGAGGCTGAGAATTTTGAGTAAAGAACTCTTGTGGTGCTGGATGTGGTCTCCAAATTACTATTATGATCCCCATTGTGCTTGCCAAAGGTTTTGTCCAATCTTGTCGAGAGATCCTTTGGGTGTTCAGCAGAATAAAAAACAAAGTACAAGTCATCATCAAGGGCCAGAGCTATTGATCCAAAAGCTCTGTCAATGTCATTTAGCCAGTCATTATCATTCTCATAAGTCTCTCTTCCAATTCCAATAGACACCTCATAGAGACCTCGTCTCTTGAGATATGCAATCATCTTCAACTTCCATTCCGAATAGCTTGTGAATGGGGTGAGAAGAGGGATTGATGAGTCCATTCAAAGTTGTACATGTTAAGACCTGCAAATCAAAACAAAAGGGGCACTGTAAGGTCGGACAACCTGCACATTTAGGCTTTCATCACACCCAGCATAGTCAATCAAGCAAGCTTGATCAACAAGTTCTTTACTTGGGATATTGAGTGGTAAGCCTTGGCTTCTGGTGCAGTGCTGGATTCTTGAGCTATTGCTCACTTTCCATGGAGAAATCTGTCAAAAATCTTGTTCTTGAGAGATTGTTCTTCATCCCACCGTAAGCTCGGATACCATATTAATTCTTCATATTGATCTAGGAACTAAGATTCAATCTCATCAAAGAATTATTAACAATTACTCATGAATTGGAAATTTTCAGGAACAAATAGGTTTCCTCTCTGTATATTATATAAACAATAAAGGATTAAAATTCCCATGCATGAGCCATAGCTTAACTCAATGAAGAATTCGAATAACTAAGCGACAATTCGAATTCCCATGCATGAGTCTAGCTTAACTGACTCTTTGCCATGCAATACCACTCAGTTAACCACTTGACAAAAAACCTTAATTGACTCACC
>LPNX010639336.1:47756-84719 GCA_001517045.1 Pseudotsuga menziesii
ATCTCATCCAAGGAGTAGATTAAAATCTAAGGGAACTTGGACCACCATAACATCAATGCAGACCGTTTTCCCTCCTAAGGTAATAGGAAAATGAGGAAGGATCCCTAAAGGTGCAGTAGGTATTCTATTAAAATCCAATATCTGGTCGGAAGCTGGCACAAGTTGAGGAGAACCTATAGCTTTCCAAGCAGTTGAGGATAGAATACTAATAGAAGCGCCTTCATCAACAATAGTGCTAAGCATTCTCCAAGAAGTAATTTGCATAGATATCTAGAAATGAACACTCGAAGAAATATGATATTCTATTATATTACTCCAATCAAAGGAAATAACCTCAGTAGTTGGAGAGGTTTCTGTTGAAATAGACATAATTTCCCCTTGCATAGCAAAATCAAAACTAACTACAACAAATTCAGATGTTTTCATTTCACTCTCAATTGGAAGAGAGGGACAAGACAAAGACTGTGTCAAACTGTCTACTTCATTCTTAACACTCTCAGGTGAAATAGTGGGATCGGGTGGATAATACATCAACTAGATTGCTTTAACTTCACTCTTCAAAGGAAGAGTGGGGTCAACTATGGATGAAAGAAAATTGACCACTTGGTCAACCAGTGGGGGTTCAAGAGACAACTTACGATAACCTATTGGAATCCGTTGACGAGGAACAATAATATCTTCCAACAAATTTGAAGCTTCATTCATGTGAGGACAAAGGTAAGTAAGGTGCATGTCCTTACACAATAAACAAGGATTTTTGACTTTTCCCTTTCGACCTTTAACCATAGAGTCATTGGTTGAGGGGGTATAATCAATATTGTGAACATAGGCTATTGACACAAGATGTGGGATCCATTAGACCACACTTTCAAAAATTGGGAAAGACCAAGACAATCCTTTAAAAGGTGATAACCCTTACAAATCTTGTAAGGTAATTTTGGATTACGAATAGTTTTGGTAGGTATTCCAACACTCTCACTAGGAAGAGTGTTGGTTGGGACTTGGTTAGTAGTTTTCCCTTATTATTCTTAATCTTCATTTTCTTCTTATTCTTATTCACCTGATTACTAGTACTACAACTCTCAACATGCAAATAGGGGGAAAGGGGAGAAGACACATCTGGCGAAGAAGGTGGAAAATTTATAGGACGTTGGTGTTTTCGTGAAGGATAATTAACATCCAAGACACAAGGTCATATTGGAATCACTGAGATAGAGAATAACAATTTAGCTAATCCTATAGTCAACTTGGGAAGACTCAAGGTGACCATGAGAGGAGGACCAACATTCCCAAATGGAGGAATAAAAAAAGGTTCCCCTTGAGAAGGGACCTCTTGGTTGGTAGTACCAGAAGGCATAGCCATAGATATATACCAAATATATCTCTCTTTCTAAGGCTTTTAATTGTATAGGAAACAAGTACTACTAAATCTAAATCAATAAGAGAACGCGTGAAAGGAGTGGATAAAGAGTCAGGATCCTCACAGGATTGTCAAACCATCACAACTCGCTATATACCATAGGGTCCAAAAGTAGAGCGCAATAAGGATGATTGGGACCAAACCCTTTCCTGAATACCCAAATACCTAGATAGTGCGTGCTTAGTAATCTCCTCGAGTGTTTTTCTTGGTGTATTGCAATGATAAGACGGTCAAAGGGATTTTCTCAGATGCTTTCAAGATCCCTAAATGTGTCTCCTAGTATATTCAAGGTACCTGGGAACTCAAATATGTAGTAGTGTTTTCTAATGCAAAACCCTTTGAAAGGGGACTTCCCATATACTACTGAGTACATGAAGTACCTTTCAATATACCTCAAGGGTATGTGAAAGGTCGTACGATATACCAACAAGCACGTGGAAGAACTGCACGATCCCTGGGATGCAATGTAGGGAATGAGCAACAAATCCTACATTCAAAGACATCGAAACACACATCTAACCTAACACACAAGTTTCTAAATATTTTAAACTTAAAATAACACTTAATTTTATCTTGTACGGTTAAGTGAATTCATGGAAAGTTGGACCTAACTCAAAACCGTGCAAGTATGAGTATGCAAGTCTTTTCTATTCAATGAAAACTATCTATGGAAAGGAGAGAGATATTTTATTTTCCCAAAACAAAGATTAAAATATAAATAAAATATTTCAATCACCCACACAATTCAATGCTCAAATTATAAAGAACTCAAACCAAAACATACGAAAATGAGATGCAAAATTTCCAATTCCGATGAAAAATATCTACGAAAAGGAGTAAGAGGTTTCAACCAAAGAAACGAATGTAACATCCAATGCAAGTAACATAAAATTTTATTTGAATTCAAAGAGCATATTAATCAAAGAGACTTCACAATATACAATTCATTTTCCTCAAAAAGTAAGCCAAAAACATTCAGAAATCAAATTTTAATGCAAGATTTCAAAGATCCAATAGGGATTCAAAAAACCTACATGGAACTGCACTTGGACAACTCAGTATAGATCATTGTAGGCTGAGCATTGCACTTTGACAATAGGTACAAAGCAGTGGTGCCGCTCCTTGTACATAGGAAAAATGTGGTGGCACTCTAGGTTGCCTTAATGAAAGGTGCGGTGGCTGCTGTTTTTACTCTACCCAGGTGTGGTCGCCCAAAAAGATCATGAAATAACAAGAGAGGAGAAAAAATAAAAGTGTTAGAGATTTTATACTGGATCCAAACAACATATAAATACTGGGCCATGAACGATTAGAGGAAAATAAAGACAGATTTACCAATTTCAAACCAAATCTTACAAATTCACAAGCAAATTTGATCTATAAATTGAAATTGAAAATTGAAGACAAGTTTATAAAAAAACCAAGAATCTGATTGCTCCCCAGTGGATTTTCCACTTTTGTTTCAGGAAATTCTCAAGCAGTGTTGACAGAGGTTGTTTCCCTAGTTTGAAACACTCAACACTAGAACAAAACAACTACAAGATATAGAAACTTCTCCTAGGATTAGATAAAACTCTTGAATTAGTTGCTCTTCTTACCTTCCACAGGCTACAAAGGTTTGATCCTTGAAGTGCTTGATCTATGCAAATAATCAGCAAGAGACGCAACAAAACACAAACCAAAATAAGAATAACAAGATAGTTTAAAATCCTATGTAAAAGACCAAGGAATTAAACAACAAACACAACATGATAATTAGATATACAAATTCTTGTGGGAAAGAAACTATATTTGTATTAAAGTACAAAGAGGGAGAGCTTACAACCAATGCCTTGGTGTTGAGAACTCTTCTCAAAGGAGCCTTTCCTCAAATCCTTAAGCTTTCCTACTAAGCACTCAATAGTATGACTATATTTGGCCGGAATTTGGATGCAATAACACATTGTTCCTCCCTTTTCCCATGAGGGGTAGACTAGTATATAAAGGATTAAGAAGATAGGATAAGTTTAGGATTCTATGGGAGAGGTGGAGAGAAGATCCTAGGATGAAGGATCTCGATCTCTAGGTGTCCTGAACCATAGGGATGAAGTTCCACGAAGGATAGCTTCGAGAGGCCTTTTGAACTTTCCTTTTTTTCCTTCGTAAGTCGAGCACCACGCCTTGTTCAAAGAGAAAAGGTGGTACTAAGGGGCACCACACCTTGTATATGGGTAGCACGTGGTGGCATCTCTTTTTGCATATAGAATAAAAGCGTTGTTGAGATGGGTACCACAGTTTTCTCATAGGTAAAGTGCGGTGGTTGTCAAAACTATGAAATTATCCATCCTTGCTCATTTCCAACTTCAACCTTTGAGGAATTCAAGGAAAATACTGATATTTTTATCTCACAACATGGTGTTGATGAGAAATATGTGTAACAATTTATTACCAATGAGTACATCTCCTCATCCATGCTTTGCTCCCACTTATTTTTAGTTTCCACCTGTGTTGCTTCTTCATAACATTCTGGTTCACAAGAATCAACCATCGATAAATAATATTGTAAGGAGAGAATCATTTAGGGGGTATAATTAACTTGGTAGGTCTTCTTACACTTGCAGGAGTTTGAGGTACCTCATGTTTTTCTTGATGTTCCAGTACCTTTGGAACTTCATTTTCTTTTATTTCATCAAAGCACTATGTACTCTGTGGTTTCCTTTCCCTCTTTCTTTCCCTACAACTGATATTTGTACATAACCTTTTCATTGAATACTACATCTCTACTCCTAATTATTTTGTGGTTTTCATAATCTGGTAAGCGATAACCAAAATCATCAACCCCGTATCCAATAAAGGTACATTCTTGGATTTAGCCTCAAGCTTTGTTTTATTTTCTTTATCAATATGGGAAAATGCTTCACAACTAAAAGTTATGAGAAATGAGTAGTTTACCTTTTTACCTATTCATGCCTCCTCTAGAATCCCACCATCCAAAGCGCTTGAAGGACCTTTGTTTATTAAATAAACAAAAATATCTATGGCATCAGTCCAAAACTATAAGGGAAACTGTACATGCAATCTCATACACCTTGCACGCTCCATGATAATCCTATTCATCCTTTCTGACCAACCATTTTCTTGTGTTGTTTATGGGATTGTCTTCTCTCTATGAATCCCATGGTATGAACAATAACTATCAAACTACTTGTTGTAGTATTCACCTCCATTATCAGATCTAAGACATTTCAACCTTTTCCCTGTCTCATTCTCAACCAAATCTTTTCCTTCTTAAAAGTAGAAAACACATCAGATTTATGTCTAATGCAATTAACCTAAGTTTTTATAGTTGCATCATCAATAAAAGTAACATAATAATAAGAGCCACCAAGATATTGTACCTAAGCTGCTTCCCATACATATGTATGCAAAAGATCTAACTTTTCACTCTTCTTCTGTTTTCCATAAACATAGTTATCAAACATTAGACGAAATTTGAGGTCTAAAATGGGCCTCCTAAGGAAAATAATAAAATAATAGTTATTAATTTTGGAGGAAGAATGAAAAAAACTACTTTTTTTGTTCGTATTTTCGACATATATCCCTATGTTTTTACTCCAATTCTGAGCGAGAGAGCTCGTTGGATGTGGAATTTAATTCCGCATCCAACGAGTACCCACAATGCATACTTTTTATGGATCCTGCTAACCCAAAAACAAGAAATACCTAAAAACACGTGATGATGACATCATCATCACATTTTTTTAGGTATTTCTTGTTTTTGGGGGAGAGGGGTCCGTCAAAAGTATGCTGTGTGGGTACTCGTTGGATGCGAAATTAAATTCTACATCCAACGAGCTCTCCCACTTGAAATTTGAGTAAAAACACAGGGAGATATGTCGAAAATATGAACAAAAAAAGTAGTTTTCTTTTATGACAAATATGTCAATTCAACCATTATGGTTGACTCATTTTATTGAAATTCTATTGGTTCTTGAATTCCAACTCACAAAATTTATTGTTGGCGCATTTTCTTATAAGGCCCATTTTAGACCCCAAATTTCCTCTATAGTAATTCCAAATTTACCTGCTTCAAATCTAGAAGCAATTTTGTTCAGTGAATAATATGCATCCCCTTCTCACTCATGTTTCCAAGCCTATGATGCCACAATGTTGCACATGTTTCTATGGAAGCTACAAATATATAATAATTAGTATTATGAGGACAGAAGTACAACATACCTATCTTATCTCCTTTGTTATTACTAGTGCTCCTTTAGTGATCTTCCACCATGTTTTTCCAAACATAGACAAACAACCACTATCTCCCAACTTCCCTCTTGAGATCATATTTCTTTTCATCGCTAGAATATGCCTTACATATTTTAAAAACCATTTATTTCCATTATTTAACTTAATCCATACCTTATCGATTCCAACAAGTTTACATGGTTCATCATCCCCTAATAAAACATGTTCAAAATCACATGGAACATAATCATGAAAAAATTTCATATGGGGTGTATCATGACATGAATCCCCTGAATCCACTACCCAATAATCACTAGTATTATCTAATGCAAGAATCAAAGCATCTTGTAACACATCACCTATTGCATTATCTTTCTGATTAATCTCTTGTTTCCCATCTCCTTTCTTCTTTGGAGCTCTGCATCATTTCTTCAAATGTCCTCTCTTACCACAGTTCCAACACTTTGTCTTTCCCAGTATAGACTTGGATTTCCATTTCTATACTTGTTGCAATTAATTGGGCTCCTTCCTCTCTCCTTTTCTCTTCCTCTGCTCTCCATGGTCAATGCATTACCTGATGTCTCACTTGTGCTTTTTCTTCTCATTTCCTCACTAAGAATAACACCAATAACATCATCAAATTTAAGAGTGTTTGAACCAGAGACAAAGTTACTTACAACAATGACCAAGACATTCTAGTTTTCTATCAATGGGCACAAGATTAGAAGATCCCTAACCTCATCATCAAAGTTCACTCCTACAGAACTTAGTTAATTAGTAACCATATTAAATTCATTTAAATGGTCAGCAATAGATCCACCTTCTAACGTCTTCATATTAAATAAACACTTCATTAGAAATACCTTGTTATAAGCCGATGGTTTTTCATATAACTTAGCCACTGCACTCATCACACCCTCCATTGTTTTTTCTTTTGAAATATTGAAAGTCATCGACAAAGCCAGGAATGACCGTATTGTTCCTAGTGCCTTTCTGTCAAGAACCACCCATTCTGCATCCTTCATAGTCATCAGTTGTTTTGTTTTTCTACCCAATGGTAGGAACATATCCTTTTGGTATAGACAATTTTCCATTTGCATCTTTAATAACTGGTAGTTTTTGCTATTAAATTTCTTGACCCTAAACTTTATTTCTTCTTCCATTGCTCCCATTCGAACCAGGAACCCTTCTTTCCCGCGAGTTTTCCAACCAAATAGACCTTTTGTCTCTTATACCAATTGTTAGAAAATAGGATCATAGAGCAATAACAATAAACAATAAACAAGATGCAGATATTAAAACACATTACAAGAGAAACACATATATAACGTGGTTCACCCAAGATGGGATACATCCACACATAAATTTCTAGTCCTTTATTATTATTTGGTCCATCAAATTGAAGGGATACAACCTGTAGCAACCCCGTTTCACATCCTCTTAACTCTCTCACAGTCTCTCTCTAATGGTCATAGAGATCACTTTTACAATGTTGCAATACAATACACAATTAGACTACAATGCCTTCCTTTTACAAAGGGAATGCCATGGGAAAATGCTATGGGATTCCCAAAACCATGGGCACGTAAATCACCCATTATTGACCAAGTCATGACTCTGAAATTACAACATTTTACAAGGCATTTTTTCCTAAATTTTCTCTACGAGGGCGTTTCCCCTGAACATCCACCAAGGGAGGGATCCCAAAATAGTCATCCTCCCCCCACCTAAAACCCACAGTAGGAAATCCCCCCTACACCCCCCGTCAAGTACTAGGATCCAAACACTGCTGAAATAACATCCTTGAATCAGGAATATTAAGCTCCACAACCAACAATCTCGCACTTGGAGACTAGTCACAACAACTCCACCATTGTTGGACTTGTTGGATTATCCTCTTGGACCTGGATAACTTCTCATCTTCACCTTCATGCTTGAAGGCCAACATAAATTGAGCAGGAACTCAGTTTCTCTCTGGTTACTACCTTTGTTAACATGTCTGTAGGATTCTAGCTAGTATGTATCTTTTGCAACTTTAACAGTTCATCTTTCAGAACAAATATTATGAACTGGTACTTGAGTTGTATATGTTTAGTATCTGAATGGAAAGCTGAGTTATTTGCAAGATGAATGGCAATATGGTTATCAATGTACAAACTACTATTCTCCTACTTCTTATCCAATTCCTCCATGAACCTTTGCAACCAAGCCATCTCTTCATTAGCCTCTTTAGTAGCAACATACTCTGCTTTCGTTGTAGAAATTACAACATTTTACAAGGATTTTTTTCCTAAATTTTTTCTACAAGGGCCCTGCTCCCAAACCCCCACCGAGGGGGGGGGACCCGAGATGACTATAAGCTCCCCCACACCTCCCTGTCAGGTGTTGGGATCCAAACACAACTGAAATAACATCCTTGAATCAAGAATATCAAGCTCCACAACCAACATATGGGAATCCTCTTCGCAAGTGCTATATCAACAAAATATAATATGCGTTGTAAGGAAAACACATTTTTTAACTAAGAGAGAGAGAGAGAGAGAGGAAGATAAAAAAAGTTATTATTTTCATAGAATATCTTACTTCAAAATATTTTTAGAATTGATTCAATGTCACGATATTTGCTTTTCTTCGCTTGTAGATAGTGTTTATCCTAGTTGTCACATACTTCCCAAAGATTCCAAAGGATTGGTCACCATCCTCCCCTATTACAACCACCATTGTAACTAAGAAATGTAGAATCCCAAACTTGATCACACCCCACTTCCATGGACGACATTGTTTTGTCAAATATTTTTGAATGAGCCCTAGTTGACCTCATGACTTCAAACAATGTAAATTTTCTTGACTCAATAAATAAGTAGGCCCAGTGACATCATCTCTTGCTAGGTTTGTGAATTAAATATTAAATTTGGTCATTTGGAACCTAGAGCCTCATCAAAATACATGATCCTTCCATAATTGACATTGGTAGGTAAGTTCATGGGCTTATGGGACACAAATTTCTCAATAGAACACTATATGTCTCTTTGAAATCAAATAAAAAAGGACAACCTTCTTTCTTTCCATGAGAGAGGGGTTACCATGTTTCCTATTTCACTCTAAATACGAAATATACCATATATTCAAATTTGTGCCAAATTGCATGGGCGTAAGAGGTCTATATCTTAATCATTGGTCATTGGATTATGAAACAATGAATAAATTGCATTGACACTAGTTTAGGTTTGTGTACCTCTAATTACACTAGTGTTTTTGGGAAAGATACACGCTAAAATCCATTGGAGAAAAATTAGGGAATTTTGTCAAAGTAACAAAGAAAAGGGGTCACAATACTCTTGCACCTATATATGTGTGGAGGTCGCAATAGATAAAGGCCTCTTGGAGGCTATCTCACTATGTCATGATGGAAGGATCTTCCAACAAGATATAATTTACGAAAGTGAGTCTGTTTAAATGAAATATATGCCATAAATATGGACAGTTTGCTAAGGACTATTTGAAATTCTAAGCCTCAAAGACATAGTAGGTCGATCTACAGAGTTTTCAATGATGGAAATATCATAATTGGTTCAAGAATGTGACTTGCCAGAAAAATTTATCATTAGAACAAAGGTTTTGAAACCCAAGGACGACCCCACCAACCAGAACTTTTTCTTTGAATCTTAGTAGATTTGGAGATCCTTGATAAATAGGGTGTTGAACTTCTAAGACATGATCTTGAAAAAGAAGGCTCCTCCTATAATGATGGCCTAGGGAAGGAAGTAGCTCCAAAGGAAGGGATCGCAACTTAGTAAATAAAAATGCCTATGGTAACATAAATTATTTTGGAAACATTAGTAAGGACCACTAAGAACATAATGAAGGGAACATAATGGACACTAGACTTTCTAAAAGTGACCAAAGAATATCACCCACCACAAGGGAGGAAAATAATGGATCATATAGACAAAGCCTAGAGCAACATCAATAGAAAATGAATATGAGCATAAAGACAAGAAAAAGGTTTAGTCATCCATATACCCACTTTTCCATCAAAGAGGCCACCACCTTGAACCACGTCTTTGCTCACTCAAGAAAGGAACTCAAGAAAGGAACTCCAATAAAAAGAAAAAAAGAAAAAGAGGTTGAAAGAGACATAGCCTTAGGAATCCAAAACTTGCTCTTTCAATACAAAGAATTTGTGGGAGGGCTTCCTATCAACCCTCCCTCAGTTTCAAAATTTTTTTCTTGAAAAGATTCAACTAATTTTACTAAAAAAAAACTGATATCTATTACATTTAATTTTTCTATGTAATCAATTCATTAAAATATATTCATATAACTTGAGGAATAATATATATATATATATATGTGTGTGTGTGTGTGTGTGTGTGTGTGTGTGTGTGTGTGTGTGTGTGTNTGTATAAATGTTGGCGAATCTTACCAATTCTTAAAACGCCAACTATAAAATGTTTGGCGACATTTTTCAAAAAATATTTTAATTTTCAAGGATTTTATATTGTTTATATAATAATTTGACGATTTTTAGGGTGAAAAAATTTACCCCATCAAAATTGGGCAAAAAAACGAATCTTTTTTTTGGATAAGAACATGGAAAAATAGCCCATTTGACTAAATTTTGCCCATAAATTAACCTATATATATATATATTCTTTCACTCTTTCTAAATTGTATAATTAAGTTTGTGGAAAAAAATTACTAATTTTTTTATTCCAAATAATAACCCTTTATTATAAAAAATATTAATAGAAGCTTTGCTACTCATATTCTTATTAATTTTGAGAAAGGATGTTGAATATAAATATTGGAAACATCATAAAATATTTTGAGTGTAAATACATGGGTGTGTGCATAAAATTAATTCTGCAAACTTTACCAACCATCCGATAATTAAATAATTGAAAAAAGGAAATATCTAGGATACTTGGACACGAATTCCTGACAATGGCCCATATACACATCATCACCATGTAAGCTCATTGTATCTCAGCATCAATTAAACAAATATCCATGCTTTTTTTAATGACTAGGAGAAACACATGATGCATGCTATATATTCAACAAATTTAATAATGAGTATTTTAAAGAAGTGAATATTTTGTTTGAAATTTGTGAGAAGCTGGTGGAATTGTGAATATGAGGGGTTTAGATTATATAAGGGTTGAGATTATATAATCCAAGTTTATAAGGATATTTAAAAATATTGAATTCATTTTTACAATGAAATTTGTATTTTGAGTAATAAATTTTTTTAATTTGAAGATTAAATCTTTTAGTTATAGATTTTATAGGTAGGATTACAAAGTTGAAACAGCCTCGTTATTCTTATAAAGTTTTTATAGAAAGAATTAAGAATAAATTTGTTGTAATTTATTTAAAAAGTTGAAACACAGATGAAAAAATGTTGTTGCTCTATTCTTCAACAATACGTTGGCTATCAAAGAATGATACAATCAAAAGAATTCGATATGCTTTGGAGGCATTCGAAATAACTCAAGTAGTAGGCTTAGTTAACTTAGGAATCATCTCTAGACACAACATTAGTGGTAACTCAGGATGGGAGACTACTTAACTTATGATTAATGGTGCATGACTGAGTTGTTGGTTTAAAAGTTAGGGAGATAACTCCAAAGAAGGCGCATGTGTGACTAACAGTGGTGATAGGTGGTTATCAAAGCTCATGATTAACTCTCAATGATGGAATCAAGGTGCATGAACTAATTAATTGATGGTAGGTTCCTAAAATCTAAGGATCTAACTCAAGTGCTCCAAAATTCATGCATGTGGGCGCATATGGTCCTAAAAGGAGGAAAGTGGCGCATAGGTGACTCATGAGGTCAAAATGGACTAGGATCAAGGCACTGAATCGTCAACAACATGGTCTACATACTAGTTAGCTAAAAAATCATGCATGGACATCAAATATTGCTACATGGAGGTCAATAATTATGCATGGAGGTCAAATACTGATGAATGGCTAGTGCCTGGATGAAGGATATTCCAACACCCCCCTTAATCCTGACTATGAGGAAATAAAGAAAAAATAGGGCCCTTGTTACTGAGACCAAAGGTCACCCCTTACAATAATGTTAAAAATAACTAAGACAAGAGTGAGGAAAGAGGGAAAACCCAATGGGAAATCCCGCTCCCCCTCAAAATAAAATGCAAAAAATCTAATCATGCCTTCACCAAAGTATCTCCCACCCCAAAAAGAGATTAGAGTTGAGTGAACATTTTTACTGAAAAAGTCTTGGTGAAAATATTTGCATTCTGCTCTTCTGAAGGGAAATTAAGTAGTGAAATGGTACAATCATGCACTAATCCTTGAATATAGTGTATATGTATCTCAATGTGTTTGGTCCTCTATTTCTAAACAAGATTAGTGGAAATCTGTATTGCACTCTGATTATCACAAAAATTGACTGGTGGAGTACTGTAGAAAACCCCAAATTATGATAAGATGCCCAACAAACAAATGCACCATGTGGCTGCATTTACTGCACCTCTATACTCTGCTCAGTTGATGAAAGAGCAATAGTTTATTGTTTTGAGCTCGACCAACAGATAGGACCAGATCCAAACATAAAAACATAGCTTGATGTAGACTTCCGATCTGAGCTATCTCCAACCCTGTCTGAAATTTGTGTACCCAACAAGGTTCAAGGGAAACCCAATTGCATAATGAATACCAAAGTTCTTTGTACCTTGGACAGAGTGCAAGATCTGTTTAGTTTCCTTCCAGTGAAGCTCATGCGGTTCCTACATATACCTAGAGACTATACTCACTGCATAAAACTGATCTAGGTGAGTATGTGTAAGAAACAAAAGACTCTTGATCAACTGCCTGTACAAGGTACTATATACCAATGGTGTAGAAGAACCATCCTTCATACTAACTCCTGAAAGAAAGGGGGATGTTGCTAGTTTGCATTCTTTCATGTCAAACATGTCAAGTAAGTCTGATGCATACTTGGACTGAACATCCTTGATCCCTAAAACACTCCAAAAGACTTCAAGACTAAGAAACGTTTTTAACAATCACAAATTAGACATAGAGAAGGCATTGTGCAAGGTTGTTTTGATAGAACTTATGCAAGAAGAGTGGCACCCTCTAATTAGTAAATCAATATAGAGAACAATAAGGAGAAGATATTTACCATCTTTCCACATGTATACATTTGAATCCGACTTGCGCCTCTGAAAGTTTTGTCACATTAGAAAGGACTCCATATTGGAATACCAGGTTCTGGGAGCCTACTTAAGCCCATACAAGGACTTCCTTAATATGCACACCAATGAAGGATCCTCAATGTATCCCTTAGGTTGCTTCATGTAGATATCCTCCTCTAGATCTCCATGAAGTAATGTGTTCTTCACATCCATATAATGCACCTCTTAGTGCTTGGATGCAACTAGAGTCCAAACAAGATGTATGGAGTCCATTTTAGACATTGGAGTGAAGGAGCCTTTGACTTACAAGTTACTCCATCTGAGCCCATATTTTTTCTACGTACCCACTTACACTAAACAAGCATCCTATTAGGAGGAAGAGAAACCAACTCCCAAGTCTTTTTTTTGAAGAGATTCATACTCTTCATCCATAGTTTCTATCCATTTTGGATCTTAGGAGGCCTCAAATAAGGTATTGGGATCTGATACAACCATTAGAAAGAACATTTCAGGAAGAAAGGGATTTGTAGGAGAGACTGCAAAGTTTTCACTTTAATACTGAGATCTAGTTCTTCTTAGATCTTATGGATTCCCAACAAAATCACCAACAACTTCTATGGTATTTTCAACCCTCTTTGGAAGTGGTGTTGGAACTTGTGGATCTATTGGATGTATCATTTCATCATCTTCTCCTTCTGGATCATATTCTAAACTTCCATAGGCAAATGATTCACTATCATGTTCAACATCTTGTTGTGGGGTAGAAGTGGAGCATTCAACTTCCTCATGGTGGAATTCATGCAATGGCCATTCTTTGAAATGGAAACTTATTTTTATGAAGATCTTCATGGTGGAAACATCCAACAGTTTATAGGCTTTTGCATTATGTGCATAGCTAACCAATATCCACTCTTGGATTTGAGGCTCTAAGGACCTCCTCTTCTCTAATGGAATCTTGACCCATGCCTTGAAACCAAATATTCTAATATGTGACACATTTGGTTTGTGTCACATCCATGCTCTGTATGGAGTTTTTCCCCTTAGGCCTTTGTGTGGAACTTTATTTTGGAGGTAAGCAACATAATTAACAACTTCTTCCCAAAGTCTAGGTGACAATTCCTTTGCTTCTAGCATACAAGTAGCCATTTCTTTTAAGGTTATATTGTTTCTTTCAACCACACCATTCTGACATGGTGTGTATGGAACAATGTGTTGCATTTCAATACCTTTATCTGCACAAAATGACTGAATTTCATTCTTGACATACTCTCCTCCATTTTCAGTATGAAGGAACTTGATCTTACTTCCAATGAAATTTTCTACAACATCTTTTAAAAGATTGAAATATTTGAATACCCATGATTTCAACTTTAGGAATTAAGCCCAGCTAAATCTCAAATAATCATCTATGAAAGTAAGAATACATCTATAATTATTAAGATTCCTGAGATAGGTGAGGGAGAGGTCCTGATATGTCATTGTGAATCAAATAAAGAGGAGACAAGGCTCTCTTTTCCTTTCCTTTTTCAAATTTATGTTGAGGATGATTACCAATCAAACAACCTTGACATACATCTTTAGCAAATATGATGTTTGGGAGGCCTTCAACCATGTCCTGATTGTGTAGTTCTTACAAGTACTTGTAGTTTAGGTGTCCAAACCTCTCATTCCAAATTCTACTAACTTCATTAGCATGGGTAAAGAGTGCACTATGAGTTGAATAAGGCATGGAATGAGAGAACTCATAAATCTTGGAATAGTGATTAGCAATGACTCGTGCAATGATTTTCCCAAAAGATACATTGTTTTTTGTTTCTTCCTCTATTCGACCTAGGTTCGGACCTTCTATTGCACGCAAGAAATTCCAAGATATCGACTCGATAAAGAAAGTCTCATTCGGCAGCACCTGTGATGCAGATGTAGTCTCACCTAAGATATCTCTTATAGGTAACTACAAGAACTAGGTTTCCACAGTTGGGTGGGGGTTTCTTCTCCATTAGAACCTTACCAACTCACTCGACCAAAGATAGTGGGTGTATTTATTAACCTTATTGTGCACATATAAGACACTACTTCACTTATGCGTCACAACAATTATAATAGAAATGTATGCTTAACACATAGGTTTTCTATCAATAATGTGACTCATGCATAAGGAAACTCATTCATAAGAAAATACATTAACACTTAATCATAGTATACATTCGTGTGACTTAAGCACATTCATCATATACAATTATATACATGCACATACATCCATGCAAAATAAACACATTCATCATCTACTTAATGAAATATTATTTAACGTGGAAACCCATCTGGGAAAAACCACAATGGTTCTCTTCATCTGGCATGATAAATATATGGAACCTTCGCTATGCGCATTGAGTTGTAGACTTTTCTCTATATCTTCTTCTCTTATATATACAAAATTCTCTCTCCTCTCATGCTCTCTAGTCTTTTGTCGCTCAATCTTCTCCTACTTGACTCTACTGTTTATCTGCACACAACCTGAATCAACTACTCTTCTCTATAATTCTGTGCACTCAGTTGTAGACAACTCAATTCTTCTAACAGACAAAGCCTACTAACTAAATGAGTTAGTAACTAAGAAAGTAAGAAACTAAACAAATAAAACATGTAAGTATCTCACACACATCCTAGGTTCTTCATTCTTATAGAATCTTACATGTCACTATCAACCGACTTCATTCAGTTAGCCAACATGCTATCATTCCTATTCTAGTGACATTTTCCAGTAGGAACTAACGACCCAAATTAAAAACATGATTTTATTCCTTACAACACATGTGACATCCGTTGATTATAGTCGACATCGTACCCACAATATTCCTTGAACTATTGTTTCCAGTCATTGCACCACTACATGCTTTGTCTAGCATGGTTCCTTCCATCATGGATGATCTTGTCACATCCTTTCCTTTTGTCATGACTTCTCTTCTGTCACGACTTATCTTCTGTCGCGGCCTCTCTTTTATTGCAACTTCTCTTCTGTGACTACTTCTTACCTTAGCTATTTCTTCCTCATCTAATTCTATTCTTCCTTCTCTACTTTTGTCGTGACTCCTTTTAATTCCTGCGACCGGACTCTTTACCTTCTTGGGCATAATTCTAACTGAATTCTTCCTACCTTTCCCTAGGTTCAACAGGACCCCAACACGCACTTGTGGCTCATCCCGAGCCACATAATGCTACTCATCAACTTATGCATTTGTGACAACTTTACCTTGAAAATCTTGGAATATTTTCAGTATCTCTTTTATCTCTCATCGCACATATTCTTCTACCTTCTGGATTTTTTCCACAAGTTCAGAACTTAGTTGTTCCGATGTTACAAGTTGTGCAACCTCTATTGCTTATTGCACCCTCTAATTTATAGGTTGAATAATTCCTATAATTATTTCTACTCTAGCCTGCAACTCTACGACTTTATTTGTCCTTTCCTGTTGTTGCATGCACAACACTGTAACTTGTTGTTGCAACTTCTTCATTTCTGCTTCCTTAGGCATTTTCTCTGCTAAGCGTAACTTTTTCATCTCATTCTTCAGCTGAGTTACTCCTATCTTAGATTTGCACATCTCCTTTGTGAATTTCTCTAGTTCAACATCGTCGATCAAGGCTTCCCAAGTATGGGAGACTTGGTCGACAACCTTGGTGCATAATGACTTGGCTTCTTCGATCTTCTTCGTAGCCTCTTCCAATTCTTTTATTCTTTCTTCTATCACCTCCGGGGGTGTTCTTGGTTTGAACCACACTTCTATCTCTATGACCTTTTTGCAAAGGTCTTCTTCTATCTCGCCAAGTCAAATGACCTTGGATTCTAGAAACATCTCCTCCATCATTCCTTCATCAGCAAAATTTGTGTACACAAGGGCTACAACATTGTCAAGCCTGTGCCTTTTATCCTCCCAAGTTTTTGTTTTATGCTCGGCCTCTTGCACTGCTTTCTTCATTTTATTGACACTTTTATTTGCTACTTCATCTTGCTTAATCAAGGTGCATTCTTTTACACTTAACCAGAAGGAGATTTTCTGGTGGAACCAGACTGTATCCTCGGGTGGAGGGAGATCACACTATGGAACCGCACCATTGGTCAGGTGAAGGTGCAATGGAAGCACCTTAGTCTAGAAGAAGCTACCTAGGAATTGGAAAGTAATATGCGGGATGCATATCAAATTTTGTTTCAGGGGAATTCTGAGGACGAAGAATAAATAACATCGAGGATAATGTTATGGTTTAAGGGGGTGTGTATGTTACATGCCCCAATTTTGCAAAAAACAATTTTATATTATTTGATATTATTTGATATTATTTGAGGACAATATGTTGAATTTTATACTAAGTTGTAATTGATGACTCAACAGAGTCAAGGATATTTAATGTAGTTCTAATATTTTATTTATAAATAAATAAAGGAGGAGACAACAACTTAGGAGAGCTGTTAAAAGAGTGTTACTGGTCAAATTGGTGGAGGAGATAGGGTGGAGAGAAAACTGACATGTGGCAGCATCCTCAAACCACTTCCAACTGTTGCAGGTGGCAACCTCCCTACATTTGGGGTCATGATTCCCCAAGAAAGTGGAATCAGAGCAGGTGGATCAAATAATGAAAGCTGACCCAAAAGACCTAGGCAATCTTTATAAAAATTCCCAATGAAGAGAGTTGAGGTTGCTCATTCTAGAGAAGTGATCATTCAGGTGAATGAATGTACTTCAGAGAAATTCAATGGAAGGGAAATGTGGAAAGTGTTTCAGGGGATAACTGCTGATTGATCTAGTTGCATCTTTTAAGTCGAAGATCATACTGCTGAGAGCAAAGTGTTTTATTGAGATATTGGACTAGTCAACTGTTTGCATTCTCCACCGGTTCTCAGCCAATAAGACCAGGAACAGGCTCGGGGGTCTTGAGGAAGCGTTGTTTGAGCGCTCTCCAGGAGATTGGTAGGGAGGAACAGCATCCTAACTCTGTTGTTTTCTGTCCTAAACAAGTTCTACATTATTTTGTTTTACTGTGTTAGTTAAATAAATTTGAGTCTGATTGATATATGAATGTTAAAGATTCAGTTTGTAAAGTATTAGAATCTAGTAGTCTTTTTAAATGATTGAAGAAATGTATTTTATTTAGAAAAGTAATGTGTTAGAATGGAAATAATTTCTAGACTATGTTTTTCCACACCTGGAAAACTAGGTCATACTCCAGCATAGTTAGAATATCTTAAGTAGATGAAAGAAAATGATAAGAGATTGAATATAATAGATAGGGTTCTACATTCTGTAGATAGAAGAGTAATTTAATTCAGTGTGTAAATTATTATTAAAGAGAACCGTGTTCTGGTTATTTATGTTTACTGTTTTTATGAGTATATCTATGATGGAAAAGAAATAGTAGTGCTAAAATAGAATTATAGTAAAGAAATATACTGTTACAATAAAAATTATAGGAGATATAGTTAAGTATCCAAACAAGGTATTAACCATACTTAAATATTCATCTTAAACTATTATTAATATATATATATATATATATATATATATATACTAGAATAGGATTATGTTTACAAACATTATTAAATAAGAAGTAATCAAGGTTACAGAGTTAATGTTTTAATCCTTACATAACTCTGAATCTTTACTAAGTGACAGAGCAGTAAACAAATGTAAACTTAAAAGTACACAGTAAATAGAATAAAGCTAAGAACTTACTTATTTAAGAAATAATTATTTACTAGAGAAGCTCTAAATCTGTGTAGGTTTAACCTGAGGGCCAAACCCTAGTTCTACTTTCATTTGTTTATAAAAGTATTCTTTAAAACAGAATAAACAAATTAAAAACTAGAATACTAAAGTATGCACTAGACTAGGTATAGTCTTATATCAAGAAATTACAGTATTTGTATAAACTCTTTTATTTAAAAGAAAAAAAAAATATTGTAACATGATAAACAATATCAATACTATTGTAACAAAAAAAAAGGTAAATAGAAACCAACGCAACTGATAAGTTTAAGAATATCTTTATCTAAGGGTTCTTTTACAGTAACCCTAGGATTTTATCCGAATTGATAAGTATAAACATATAAATTTTATCCTAAGACCGAGCCTATAGTCTTCACTTTTACTTTATTAATTACACGAGAAAGCTTAAACAGTAATTATCATTACTAACAGTCAAAGAAGGAAAGACTCAAAATACACATGACCATAATTTACAGGTTTATAAAACTATTGCATAAACAAGTTAGAGCTCAAAGTTAAAAATATTTTTAAACCAAATGTATTACTTTTTCAAGCCGAAAGGCTAAAGGTATAACCAAATTACTTCACCTAGCTCAAGGTCGGATTTACCAAACATTGTGGCAAGGGTTTGAAAACAAAACTAACAATCAAATTTTTAAAACTTCAGTTAATGAAATATCCTTTATAAGGCAATGTATATTTTACCAGGGTATTCGAAACAGAGGACCATTAAAACCATGAATACAGGAGAACCTCCAATATTAAGAACAGAGTATGTCATTACTTAGCCATAAGGCTGTAAACCTGTTAATAAGTCAAGAAAGTGAAATAAAAAGTCACAGCATCGAAGTCAGAGCCACCGTGCTATAGGAAAGGGTTTAATAATGAAAAACTAATTTTAAAAACTAAAGACCAAACATCCAAAGACTGGAGGAACTGAGGTTGTATTTTTCTTCTCCAACTGAAACCCTTTTCCCCTAATCTTTACAAGAATGGAGTTGCCACATCGTAACCGGGGCTTACTCATTGGTCTTGATATCAATCCAAATGTGAAGAGGATTCTTCCAAGCGAAAAGGCGAACTGTAACCTGCAAGTGAAGACCAAAAAGATTCATTAAGAAACTGAGTTTTATAACTGTAACTGTAACTAAAAATTTGTAACATTTGTAAGATAAATTCTTTACCTGGAAGTGAAGGAATCTGGAACCAAGGAGGAAACGAACCGACACAACAAACAACACAAACCCTTGTGCTCACCTGTGATAGAGGAGACGGGGCTCACCATACGTAATACACCGACATTGGAGCAGGATAAAAGTTTTGGCATTGGCCATGAAAGGATTCGACAAAAAAAAACTACTCACAGAGTAACACTGCCCTCACGGCAGCGTAATGCATGCAGAAATAAAACTCAATGCAAGCTATGAATCTCGCAACCCACACACTAGAGTGGAAACACTTCTCTACACACAAAAAATGGAGCTAGAGACGAGAACAAGTGAGCCCTCATGGTCGCAGTAAAACTAGGCAGTGCCATGACCAAACCCTCGACGAAGAATGAGAAGTTAGGGTTGCGTTGTGAGCTTTTAAATCATGCATTTCATGGTGGTGAATGTTCCATGTGCCCACCAAATTATTTAGTCCATTGTGGGTCGATTGGTATAGTTTCCACTGCACTGTCGAGAACCAAATTATTGTCAATAATTTAAATAATAACTACAATGATAATAAAATTTACAAAGTCAAAACATATCATTTCAATGATAAACCGTGAAGTCAAGCTATGTTAAAGAACGATATTTATATTGTATCGTTAAACCTTATATTATATAAACCTTGGAATCTTCGTTGGTAAGATAACTATGGAAAGATCAATAGTAGAATATTGTCCTTGATCTTAAGTAATAGTTCTAGTAATAATCATTTTTACAAACATTATAATGCAAGATTATGATGTTAGAATTAGTGTTATGCAAACACTAATGGGTAAGAAACTAGTTTATAAATCATTAATGTGTAAGTAAAAATAAATAGTATTTACACCCTAGAATAACTCTTACTTTGTATGTAGTCTATAGTACCATAGAGTAAGCTAAACTTCTTGGAAGTTTGTAATCATTTGGTCTCCATAAGGAACCAAAGATATAAATGAATCAAACCAAGGCTAGATTGGAGTTGGTAGTAAAAGATAGTAAAACTATCCAGAAATAATTATAGTATCATTTTTATTATTATTATAAATAAACAATATGGTAATGTAGTTTTGCCACATTACTTATGTCATGAAGAAACTTGGAGGATAGGAATCACAACCTGACAACAATTGTGTAAATGATCATTTATAAATATAATACATTAATAAGCTGATAAATTTCCTCTACTATGCTTAATTAAAAGTAGAGTTGAGGGTTCTATTGTAAGCTTGTATCTTGGAAAGTCTTATATTTATTTCCATACTTATAATTAGTTTTGTAAGTTTTAGATATAGCAACAACAGTAAACTCTCGTTTCAGTAAAAATGTTGTTATACTAAATCATGAGCTCTAGGTAGAACTTATAAATAACTTAACTCATAGGTGGAAAGAAGATTTATCCAAAGAAGAAGTCATACTGATAAAATCCATTTAGTATAGCAAAGTTATTGATCTTCACGACATGAATTTTAAAGTACTGTCATAGTTGCAAAACAAGTAAAGAAACGTTACTTTACCTCGTAGTATCCTTGAATTCTATTAAGCACAATTTTACTCTAGCAGTATATTTATGCTAAAGAAGTATATCTTGATTAACGCTTTAATAAACTCCTACTGGTTCAAAATTTACCTGTCGAACCTGTAAGATCTAGAAATCCAGCTGAGTTAGCAATCGCTAAGTAAGCCCCAGTTAGAACATAACTTCTCACCTAATTGTCAAAATCAAATCATCAGTACAGCTAGAAACAACTGAATGCAAGTTATTTACATCACATACCAAAATTAAAATAGTATTAATTTATATGTGTTTAAATTAATCATTACTTTTGTTAATTGTTTCATTTATTCTGTTAACCGCTAGTAGTTAACAAACTACGACTATAGACAATTTATGTTACATCAAAAAATTTTAATTTTTGTGAAAATTTGGGGTTATGACATGTGGTATCAGAGCAAAATGTTCAAACACTAGGCCTTGATGAATCCCAACTTGCTTTTTATGAAACAGTGAATTTAAATTATTTTGTTGATGTTATTTTCTTTTAATGTTATTAAATAGAAAAATTGTTTCTGAAGTTGAACAACAGGTATGGAAAGGTTGGAGGAATATGCGGAAGAGGAATCTCCATTTACTGAACAAGAAAACTTACCAAGAGACCCTATACAAGAAGACCTAACCACTAATTCCTCAGAACTTTTACAAACAGTAAAAGACTTAAAATCTAAAATGGGATCTGTTAAACGAGAGAATGAAAGGATTCTGAGGGCTCAGGAGGAGCTGAATCAGATCCTAACATAAATATTTCAAACTGAAGGAAGGGGTAAAAGAGTTGATTCAGAAGATACAAGTCATCAACATAAAAATAAAAAGATTAAACAGATTAAAAATGAAAGCAACTCATCTTCAGAGGTATTTGGTGATCAATGTAATTTTCATTCCACTAGTGATAGTAGTGATGACAACCATTATACTAAAAAGAGAAAATATAAACCTTATGAGGAAATTTCTGGGGAGTTTAAAAAGATTAAACCACCAACATTCAATGTAGAGACTGAGAAGGGGGAGGAAGTGGAATCATGGTTATCTGGGATGAAGAAGTACTTCCATATTTATAACTATTCTAACCAATTAAAGGCTAGAATGGCTATCTACAATCTTTCAGGGAAGGTTGATATTTGGTGGAAAAATTTAAAGAGAGTAAAGGGAATGAAAGAGAAGAACGTAAATTGGAGTACCTTCAAGAGGTACTTTAAAAATAATTTTTTGTCTGAGCAGTACTATGAAGAGAGAGCAAAAGAATTCTATGAGCTTAAACTAGGTTCAATGACTATGAAAGATTTGAACAGCAAGTTTTTAAGTCTGATTAGGTATGTGCCATACCTTGTAGATGAAAAACCAAAGGTACAACGATTCCTCAGCTATCTACCTTATCATATCAAGGATAGGATTGAGTATGAAAATCCAAAAACTCTGGAAGAAGCTATGAGGAAAGCCAATTTCTGTTATGAACAGAATCAGAAGAAGGAGAGCATGGCCAACTGGAAGGCCAAGAAGAATAACAACCATTATGATCAAAAGAAGAAAGAATTTGTGCCCAACTAGAATTCTAAAAACAATAAGGCCAGAAATTTCTTAACAAGAATTTCCAAGGGAATAAGAATAATTCACCAAGCAATCAGAACAATCCAAAGGGTAAAGAGTTTGCTAATAATCATGGTAATTATACAAAGAAATTTGAATGCAAAGAACCTATAAAGTGCTGGGAGTGTAATGGCCCACATTACGCCTCAGTTTGTCCTAATCGAAAAAAGGTTGTCAGTAATATTCATACCATACAGGAGGAAATGACCGTTGGAGATTTAGCGAGGACTATGCCCAGAATCAATGTAGCCTTGGAGAATCGACAAGCAGAATATCAAACTTCCATGGTGGAAGTAGAAGGTACGATAAATCAAACCCCTATAGCTATTTTAATTGATCCAGGAGCTAGTCTCAGTTATATTTCACCTAAAATGGTAGAAAAATGTAAGCTGCCTATTGAAAAATTTGAAAATTCTTGGTTGGTTCAGTTAGCCACTGGTGCAAAAAGGAAGGTAACTTGTTTTGTAAAGAAATGTGCAGTAGTTATGGATCAATTTGAAACTACTGTAAAGCTTAATGTACTACCTCTTGGTTCTTATGACTTACTAATCGGTATGGATTGGTTAGAACAACATATGGTAATTTTAAATTGTTATGATAAAACCTTGATGTGTATAAATAATGATGGAAAATCAATAAATGTAAAGGGAATCCCTAGAAGAACCACCATAAGGAAGATTTCTGCTCTGCAGCTTAAGAGGGATGTTAGGAAGGGTTGTAAAGATTATGCAGTAATAATAACTGATGAGGAAAATCTAATTAAGACAGATAAATTAAAATTGGAAGACATACCGGTTTTAAGAGAATATGTTGATGTATTTCTAGAAGAAATTCTGGGACTACCTTTGAAAAGGGAACTAGATTTTACCATTGAGTTGGTACCTGGTGCAGTACCCAGCTCAAAGGCCCCTTATAGAATGAACATACTTGAAATTAATGAACTAAAATCACAATTAAAAGAACTTATTGACAAAAAGTATATTCGACCTAGTGTGTCTCCCTGGGGGGCACCTGTCATCTTCGTTAAGAAAAAGGACGGAACCATGCAACTTTTCATAGATTACTGTCAGTAGAATAAGATGAATATCAAAAATAGATACTCGTTGCCTCACATAGATGATCTGTTTGATCAACTACATGGAGCCACGGTGTTCTCGGAAATTGATTTAAGGTCTGGATATCATCAAGTTAGGATTAAAGATGAAGACATCTTTAAAACAGCTTTTAGAACTCGATATGGCCATTACGAGTTTGTCGTCATGCCATTCAGGCTTACTAATGCCCCAATTGTTTTTATGTGTTTAATGAACAACATTATGCATAAGTATCTAGATAAGTTTGTGGTCATGTTTATCGACGACATATTAATCTATTCAAAAACTGAAGAAGAACATAAAGAACATTTAAATTTTTTTTTGCAAGAGCTACGAGATCATCAACTCTTTGCAAAGTTTAGTAAATGCGATTTCTTTAAGGATAAAATTCAGTACTTAGGTCATGTGGTGACTAAGGAAGGGATTTCGGTGGATCCTGAAAAGATAAAGGTGATCGAAGATTGGCCGGTTCCTAAAGATGTAAGTGATGTTCAATCCTTCATGGAAATTACCGGTTATTACCGGAGGTTCATTGAAGGTTTTTCGAGAATAGCGAATCCGATAACTTCTTTGCAGAAGAAAGGAAAGAAATTTGATTGGAACCATAAATGTGAGGATAGCTTTAAAAAGTTAAAAACTTTATTAACCAGCGCACCTATTTTAAGAATAGTTGATCCAAATAAAGAATTTGTAGTGTGTACTGACGCCTGCAATGATGGTTTAGGCAATGTTATGACTCAAGAAGGGCATGTTATTGCTTATGAGTCTAGGAAATTAAAAATTCATGAAAAGAATTATGCAACTTATGATTTGGAATTAGCTGTTGTTATATATGCTCTAAAGATGTGGCGTCATCATCTAATTGGCAGAAAATTTATTCTAATGACCGATAATAAAGGACTAAAATATCTGTTAGATCAGCCTAATATAATTGCCAGACAAGCTAGGTGGATAGATTTTCTAAGTGAGTATGATTTCGAAATTCAGCACATTAAAGGTAAAGAAAATAAAGTTGTTGATGCATTAAGTAGGAATGCAAGGATGAACTTCACAGCAGTTATCAGCACTTATACAACAGATCTATATGAACAGCTTAAAGTGGGGGTAGAACAAGATGAAATTTACCAAAACTTACAAGCTAAAACGAAAGAAAATCCAACAGAAAGCTTAAGTAAAGGGTACAGTTTGAATGCAAAAGGATTTTTACTATATAAAGACAGAATGTATGTACCTAATGTACCTAAAGTTAAGTTATTAATTTTAGATTAAATCCATAAACCTCATACTCAGGTCATCCAGGCTATCAAAAGACTATAACTATGTTAAGAAAAGAATATTTTTGGCCAAACATGAAAACTGAACTGGCATAATTTATTGCTAGGCGTTTTGAATGTCAGCAGGTGAAAACTGTACATCAACACCTAGCTGGATTACTTCAGCCGTTGCCCATTCCTAGCTGGAAATGGGAGATAATTAGTCTTGATTTTGTTACTAAACTGCCTAAAAATCAGAATTTAAATGATTCTATCATGGTAGTGGTCGATAAATTAAGTAAAGTAGCCCAGTTTATATCTGTTAAAATACTTATAAAGCTGTAAACATAGCTGACATATTTTTAAAGCAAATTTTTCGACTGCATGGAATACCGAAATTTATAATCTCAGATAGAGATCCTAAATTTACAGGTGACTTTTGGAAATCTCTGTTTAAAGGATTAAACACTACACTAAATTTTAGTACTTCGTTCCATCCTCAAACAGATGGACATACTAAAAGAGTAAACCAAGTACTAGAAGATTTACTAAGAATGTATGTGAAAGACCAGCCAGGTAAATGGGAGGATTATTTGCATCTGGTAGAATTTGCTTATAATAATAATTATCAAGCGTCAGCCAGATTTAGTCCTTTCAAAATCTTGTATGGAAGGAAATGTAATACTCCTATCTCTTGGAGTAATTCGGTGGATAGATAAGTATTAGGTCCTGAACTGTTGAAGGAAATGGAAGAAATTGTAAAACAGGTACAAGGTAATCTGAAAGTTGCGCAAGATCAACAGAAAAGTCAATGAGACCTTAAAAGAACTCCAAAGGAGTTTCAGGTAGGTGAACATGTGTTCATCAAGGTGAGGCCCAAAAAGAGCTCTCTGAGATTGGGTAGTTGTGCAAAACTAGCACCTCATTACTGTGGTCCATTTGAAATACTGTCCAGGATTGGACAAGTAGCTTATCAATTAGCATTACCGCCAAATTTAAGAGTACATAATGTTTTTCACATTTCAGTATTAAATAAATATGTTCATGATGCTACTCATGTTGTTAAATTGAATGATTACAGGTGGAACCAGAAGGATATTTTCTGCTAGAACCGAACTGTATCCTCAGGTGGAGGGAGATCACACTACGGAACTGCACCATTGGTCAAGTGAAGTTGCAATGGAAGCACCTTAGTCCAGAAGAAGCCACCTGGGAATTGGAAAGTAATATGCAGGATGCATATCAATTTCTGTTCCAAGGGAATTTTGAGGACGAAGAATAAATAACATTGAGGATGATGTTATGCTTTAAGGGGGTGTGTATGTCACATGCCCCAATTTTGCAACAAAAAAAAAATTATATTATTTGAGGACAATATGTTAAATTTTATACTAAGTTGTAATTGATGACTTAGCAGAGTCGAGGATATTTAATGTAGTTCTGAATATTTTATTTATAAATAAATAAAGGAGGAGACAACAGCTTAGGAGAGCTGTTAAAAGAGTGTTACTGGTCAAATTGGTGGAGGAGACTGTGTGGAGAGAAAACTAACATGTGGCAGCATCCTCAAACCACTTCCAACTGTTGCAGGTGGCAACCTCCCTACATTTGGGGTCATGATTCCCTAAGAAAGTGGAATTAGAGCATGTGACTCAATTCATGAAAACTGACCCAAAAGACCTAGGCAATCTTTATAAAAATTCCCATTGAAGAGAGTTGAGGCTGCTCATTCTAGAGAATTGATCATTCAGGTGAATGAATGTACTTCAGAGAAATTCAATGGAAGGGAAATGTGGAAAGTGTTTGAGAGGATAACTGCTGATTGATCTAGTTGTAGCTTTTAAGCTGAAGATCATACTACCGAGAGCAGGGTGTTTTACTAAGATATTGGACTAGTCTACTATTTGCATTCTCCACCAGTTCTTAGCCAAGAAGACCAGGAACAAACTCGGGGGTCCTAAGGAAGCGTTTTTTGAGCGCTCTCCAGGAGAATGGTAGGGAGGAACAGCCTCCTAACGTTGTTGTCGTCTGTCCTAAACATGTTCTACATTATTTTGTTTTATTGTGTTAGTTAAATAAATTTGAGTCTGGTTGATATATGAATGTTAAAGATTCAGTTTGTAAAGTGTTAGAATCTAGTAGTATTTTTAAATGATTGAAGAAATGTATTTGATTTAGAAAAGTAATGTGTTAGAATGGAAATAATTTCTAGACTGTGTTTTTCCACACCTGGAAAACTAGGCCGTACTCCAACACAGTTAGAATATATTAAGTAGATGAAAGAAAATGATAAGAGATTGAATATAATAGATAGGGTTCTGCATTCTGTAGATAGAAGAGTAATTTAATTCAATGTGTAAATTATTATTAAAGAGAACCGTGTTCTGGTTATTTATGTTTATTGTTTGTATGAGTATATCTATGATGGAAAAGAAATAGTAGTGCTAAAATAGAATTATAGTAAAGAAATATACTGTTACAATAAAAATTATAGGAGATACAGTTAAGTATCCAACCAAGGTATTAACCATACTTAAATCTTCATCTTAAACTATTATTAATATATATATACTAGAATAGGATTATGTTTACAAACATTATTAAATAAGAAGTAATCAAGGTTACAGAGTTAATGTTTTAATCCTTACATAACTCTGAATCTTTACTAAGTGACAGAGCAATAAACAAATGTAAACTTAAAAGTAAACAGTAAATAGATTAAAGCTAAGAACTTACTTATTTAAGAAATATTTATTTACTAGACAAGAATTCTAGTTTTTAAATTGTTTATTCTATTTTAAAGAATACTTTTATAAAAGAATGAAATTAGAACTAGGGTTTGACCCTCAGGTTAAACCTACACAGATTTAGAGCTTAGAGGATTCTTCCAAGCGAAAAGGCGAACTGTAACCTGCAAGTGAAGACCAAAAACCTTGATTAAGGAACTGAGTTTTATAACTGTAACTGCAACTAGAAATTTGTAACATTTGTAAGATAAATTCTTTACCTGGAAGCAAAGAAATATGGAACCAAGGAGGAAACGAACCAGCACAATGAACAACACAACCCCCCGTGGTCACCTGTGATAGAGATGACGGGGTTCACCATACATAATACACCGACGTTGGAGCAGGATAAAAGTTTTGGCATTGGCCATGAAAGGATTCGACAAAAAAAACTACTGACAAAGTAACACTGCCCTCACGGAAGCATAATGCATGCAGAAAGAAAACTCAATGCAAGTTGTGAATCTCGCAACCCACACACTAGAGTGGCAACACTTCTTTACACACAAACAATGGAGCTGGAGACGAGAACAAGCGAGCCCTCATGGCCGCAGTAAAACCAGGCAGTGCCATGACCAAACCCTTGACGAAGAATGAGAAGATAGGGTTGCATAATGAACTTTTAAACCATGCATTGCATGGTGGTGAATGTTCCACGTGCCCACCAAATTATTCATTCCACAGTGGGTCGATTAGTATAGTTTCCACTGCACTATCAAGAACTAAATTATTGTCAATAATTTAAATAACAACTACAATGATAATAAAATTTACAAAGTCAAAACATATCATTTCAATGATAAATCGTGAAGTCAAGCTATGTTAAACAATGAGATTTATATTGTATCGTTAAACCTTATATTAGATAAAACTTGGAATCTTCGTTGGTAAGATAACTATGGAAATATCAATAGTAGAATATTTTCCTTGATCTTAATTAATATTTCTAGTAATAATAATTTTTACAAACATTATAATGCAAGATTATGATGTTAGAATTAGTGTTATGCAAACACTAATGGGTAAGAATCTAGTTTATAAATCATTAATGTGTAAGTAAAAATAAATAGTATTTACACCCTAGAATAACTCTTACTTTGTATGTAGTCTATAGTACCATAGAGTAAGATAAACTTCTTGGAAGTTTGTAATCATTTGGAGTCCATAAGGAACCAAAGCTCTAAATGAATCAAACCAAGGCTAGATTGGACTTGGTAGTATAAGATAGTAAAACTATCCAGAAATAATTATAGTATCATTTTTTTATTATAAATAAACAATATGGTAATGTAGTTTTGCCACATTACTTATGTCATGAAGAAACTTGGAGGATAGGAATCACAACTTGACGACAATTGTGTAAATGATCATTTATAAATATAATACATTAATAAGCTGATAAATTTCCTCTACTAAGCTTAATTAAAAGTAGAGCTGAGGGTTCTATTGTAAGCTTGTATCTTGGAAAGTCTTAGATTTATTTCCATACTTATAATTAGTGTTGTAAATTTTAGATATAGCAACAGCAGTAAACTCATGCTTCAGTAAAAATGTTGTTATACTAAATCATGAGCTCTATGTAGAACTTGTAAATAACTTAACTTATAGGTGGAAAGAAGATTTATCCAAAGAAGAAGTCATACTGATAAAAGCCATTTAGTATAGCAAAGTTATTGATCTTCACGACATGAATTTTAAAGTACTGTCACAGTTGCAAAACAAGTAAAGAAACGTTACTTTACCTCGTAGTATCCTTGAATTCTATTAAGAAAAATTTTACTTTAGCAGTATATTTATGCTAAAGAAGGATATCTTGATTAACGCTTTAATAAACTCCTACTGGTTCAAAATTTACCTGTCGAACCTGTAAGATCCAAAAATCCAGCCGAGTTAGCAATCGCTAAGTAAGCCCTAGTTAGAACATAACTTCTCACCTATTTGATAAAATCAAATCATTAGTACAGCTAGAAACAACTGAATGCAATTTATTTACATCACATATCAAAATTAAAATAGTATTAATTTATATGTGTTTAAGTTAATCATTACTTTTGTTAACTGTTTCATTTATTTCATTAACCGCTAGCAGTTAACAGACTACGACTATAGACAATTTATGTTTCATCAAATTTTTTTAATTTTTGTGAAAATTAGGGGTTATGACAGCTTCAATCCATATTTTCAAGTAGTCGGTCACAGTGATAATATAGTGTGCGCATGTGTGCTTCCCTGTTGGATTGATTGTTGTTAAGGAATTGTTCCTATGGCTGGGGTCAAGGGCACCAACGTAATAGGGGTATAAGTATTGATATATAACGCTTTGCAAGCATAATTTAAACAATATTTCTAGGGTTAGAAGGGTTCATACCTCATGCACTAAAGGTTGATCCAATCTTTCTCCTTTAGTCCCTCTTCTTTCTCTCCAACCAAGAGACCCGCAAAACCAACCTCAAACCAATTTGACTAGATAGAAGACAATGATAATCAATATAAAATGAAACCTTGATCTAATAAACATTAACATGTGATCATAAACAAGGATTCAGTATCTATTACACAATGATTTGGAAAGGGAAGAACATCACATCTTTATTAATAAATGAAAGAAGTACAAGAATATATACCTTGTCCTCATGCAAGGTGCCTCGTGAAACCTTTAATCTGTATTTCCTACTTCTCTTCTCCAAGAATCTCAGCCTCCAAGCTCTAAAACAAAAGGGATATGACAACCAGGGAAAAGGTAGGGTGGATGAGAGTCCCAATTTCACCAGCATAATAATATCAAATGCTAAGTCCCCTTTCATCACAACAGGATTTGAACCTGAAATCCAACGTCATCCGACATTTCGTACGGATATGTCGGACAACAATCACTGAAAATAATGCCGATCAAAAAAGTTTTATAGCGTTGTCAAATATCCGACACAATAGGCGTCGGATATCTGACCCCTAGAGTGTCACATATCCGACCCTTAAGCGTCGGATCTCCAACGGTCGACTGTCAGATATCCGACGATATAGTGTCGGTTAACCAACGGTCTATGAACCCAATAGTGTCAGATCTCCAACCCTTAAGTGTCGAAGATCCGACGAGATGTATAGGTTTTTAAAAAAAAATAATGTAAGGTTTACATAGTTTTAAATTTATGCTCCCATATTTTCAACGGTAACTATGTTCAAGGTGTCGAATATCTGACACATGGCCGTTATAAATATAAATTGTTTTAAACATTTCGACATGTTTGTTGTAGAAGCAACGGATGATTTGCAAAAATTATTTGTTCCTCGACAGACGTTTTCAGGAATTGTTTTATTCTTCAACGGGCGGTTGTGGGAAATTGTTTTTTCCAGCGATAGACAGTTTGCTGGGATTTTTTTATTCTTCGGATTCTCTCTGTTTGAAAAAATGTTGATGCATGGAACTTGATTTTTTAAGACAATCGGTTATATTCATTAACAAAGTTTGTGACAAAATGTCAAATAGAAATATTCTGGATCCAAACGAAGACAACCGATAATTGCTTGCTAGACTATGGGATGTAACGAAATGAGGGGTGATGGAAAATGTTATTGTCCATGTACTCAATGTAGGGGATTTAAGAGGAGAATAATATTGATCTCAACAGCCACAAAACATTGAAGGGAACATGGACACGCTGAGGGGGGAACAAATATCGTCCATTTGTAGGTTTAGCATTATAAAGTTTATTATATTCATTTTTTTTTGTAATTGTATGTATTATTTTTATTTTTCATATATTAATGTATATCTATTGATGTTTCCATGTATTTATATTAAAGGAAAGACACCCTACAACATATCGTCTAGAGGAAGTGCTTTCATAACAAGTTCAGGATCAGGATCATGGAGTGTGTATGTTTAATGGAGAACAAGTGAATGATCATATTGAACAAGATGATCATACCGATAATGTAATTGAATATGATGGTACAAATACATTGATCCATGATTCATTTAACATTAGAATGAATGATGACAATGACATTGATAATGAAAATGATGATGACTTTGATGATGTTCATGATATACCTCTTCTTGATAAGGCATATGAACCCTTTTATGAAGGCTCCAAAGCAAATATTCTATCTACTGTATTGTTGATAATGAACTTGAAGGTTATGAATGGTCTTTCAAACATTGCAATCACACGGATGCTAAGGTATGTAAAATAATCCATCATATATATAGGATCGTGATAAAGTTTATTTGTATTCCTCTAATAATTGTATTGTTAACTCATTATTGATCATTGTACAGATGAAGTGTGTTTCGTTGATATTATTTATTTATTACATTAACAATTTTTATTTTTTTTTGTAGCCTGATAGCTGAATTTTTGTTACCACCATCAAATATTTTACCTCGCACATATCGATATTTATCTTCCATCATGAAAGAGATTGGAATGCATTATGAAGCAATTCATGCATGCCTCGATGACCATGTTATATATTATAATCGGCATGAATTTGCAACTGAATGTCTAGAATGTCATGTAAGTAGATATCGTACAGATAAAGTAACAAAAAAGGTGCCTCAGAAGGTTCTTCGTTATATTCCCATCATTCCACGTTTGCAACTACTGTTCAGGTGAAAAAACATAGCGCAATTTATGGATTACCATGACAGGAACAAAATTCAAGATGATGTTATCCGAATGCCTGCAGATGGTTCTGCTTTTAGAGATATGGAGGAAAAGTGGCCTCACTTTAAAGAAGAACCACGTAATCTTAGGATTTCTTTGGTAGCAGATGGTGTTAATCCATTTGCACAGATGAAATCCATTTACACAGTGTGGCCTATTTTTGTTATCAACAATAACATTCCTCCTTGGTTGTCAATAAAGAGGGAGCACATAATGTTGTCGATGATTATTCCAGTTTTTTTTGTCAAAAACTGTTTTATTTATAATGTAGTTGTGGCATCTCATTTTTCATATTATGTTTTTTAATTTCATATATATATCTATTATTTTACTCTTGTGCATGGTTTATATATCTTAATGGTTCTCATAATGATATATTTTATATGTACTTCAAATGAATCAGGTAAGTTCCAAGTCAAAGATATGAATGTATACATCGAACCTCTTATAGATGAGATATTGAAGTTATGGATTGGCATAACTATGTATGATGTATCTAGACCAATACGACAAAGGCAATTTCAATTCCATGCAATGGTTGTATGGACAATACACGATGCCCCTAGGTTAACTTCATTTTGTGGTTTGTAATTTTAAGTTCCACTTTAATTGCTTTTAATGATATGGAGTAATTAGAATAGTTTATATATGAATATATTTGACATATATATTCCATATCTAAATATTTTAGGTCTTCAGACAAAGGGTAAATTTGCATGTCCAGTTTGTGGTCCTAAGATAAAATCTCATTGTTCAAAAAGCTTAAGAAAGGAGGTGTTTGATGAGTATAGGAATTTCCTCTCTAAGAATCACAGGTATAGAACAACTGAAAAAAATATTTTCAATGGAAAGTAAGAGATTGCATTAAAACCACGGAGAATGACACCTCACCTTTGGAAGATGCAATGCAATAGAAATCGTCATCATGGTACGTAAGGATCATCATATATGAATTGTTATGTATTTTAATTTTTATTGTGAGCTGTTTTTTGTAGTGGCCATATTTGATTTATGATGTAATTTATTTATAAAATAATATTCATGATGTTGATCATGATCATGAAAGAATTAATGGGCTTCCACGAGGAATGAAAAGTTATCCTATTCAATTCAGCAGGTTTCCCTACTATGAGCACCTACAAATTGCTCATTTGTTTGATACAATGCATATTGGAAATAATGTTATTGAAACCTTATGGCGACTACTAGAGAGAAGGAGGGAGAAAGATAAAGTTGTGAAAGCTTGCAAAGACATTCAAGAAAGAAACCATGAAATGAAAGACGTCATCCAATTTCATACCAATGGAGAACAAGTTAATATAAAGTCAATTCCATGGATGTTTACGGAGCAACAAAGCAATGTTGTCAAAGAATTAATGTGAAAAATTAAATTTCCCACTAGATTTTGTGCAAACTTGAAGAATATCATAACCAAAAAAGGTGATTTTGCGGGGTTCAAAACACATGATTGGCATGTCTTTATCAAGGCAATTATTATTGTTATGTCCATATAATTTTTTTTTGTCAATCTACTGCGTATATTTTTTTTCTTATTTGTATACTATTTGTTTAATAAATGGTGTGGTTTGTATATTGATACACTATGTTCTACCTCTCTCTCTCCCGGACAACTTTGACAACAATCTCAACCAAGTTATATATAATATTGGTAAATACATGAGGTAACTAGCGATTACTTGCATGTGCTTAGTGTTTCTTTAATTCTCCGTATAATTTACATTTTTTTTTTTTGCACTATTTCAGCATATATTGTAATTTAATGTTTATTTTTCTTAAATATCGTTATTGGTTTGCGTCACTTGTAGATGGTTGACATCTAAATAAATCCATAAAGAAGATATAAAGTATTGGAGGAGAGAAATTCCTCGTCTCATGTGTGAAATGCAGAATCATCTACCATCGGCATTTTTCAATGCACAAGAACACTACCTCATACACCAAGTTGAGGAGATTGAGTTGTGTGGACCTGTGCACTCAAGGTCCATGTGGATGGTTGAGAGGCACTTGAAATTTATGAAGGGTTTGGTGAGACAACGAGCACATGCCGAGGGTTCTATGATGGAAGGATATATGGTATACCAAAACATGTTGTATGTTAGTGAATATATTCCTATTTTAGTGTCAAAGCTCAATTTACGTCGCTTTTGTGATCTGGACTCCAATAACAAATTTGAAGGGGAGCAATAGAAGGGAAAAGGTAGATTGAGGAAGCTGAAAGGTAATTATTAGCTAGTGGATGTTTATTATATCCTTCATATTCTAATTGTATTTTCTAGTCATAATTGCTTCAATTAAGAGCATATACTTTGTTCAGGATATTTACACCTTTCTTTCATTTTAATGGTTATTGTCATTAAACAGTTGGTCGAGAATGGGATGCAATTCATTTATATATCGCAAACAATCTTGAATGGATGAAGGTATGGATTGAACGATGCGCACAATCGGGTCATAGAATATCATGGGAAGGTGTGGCTTCATTGGTAAAAGCATCACAATGCAATGGAGATAACAATCTAACAGAAAGGGAAATTGATTTGGCATATGGTGTAAAAGATAAAATGGCAAGCATATAATTAATCAATCCCTCTAAATATTTTATTTTGCAAATTAATTTTTGACGTACATGTTCTTCTTTTCCATGTATTGTTGCATAAGGACTGAATGGTTGTGTAATCTTTTCATGTATTTCTTATTGCAGGTAAAACACCATAAGGATTTGGTCTGCAATGGAGGTAGATATCAGATCAAAAAATTGGATGAAACAAAGAAAACATCAGATTCTGGGGTTTCAGCTGTCTTTGAGGTTACCAATGTTACATCTAGAATTGACAGACATCCAGAAGTCTCAGAAAATTGATACTTTGGGTATTTGGAAGATATTATACAGTGTGACTTTAAATCCTTTAAGGTAGTTCTATTCGTTGTCAAATGGTCCAGGTTACGATTGAATCAACGTGATCCCGATAAAAATATTATTGAACATGATAATGGATTTACCATGTTAACACAAGGTTGTTTGAGCTAGGAACAGAGCCCTATGTTCTTCCAAGCCAATATGAACAAGTATTTTACTCAGAGGTTCCAGGTAAAGTGGGCTGGTCATTTGTTGTGAGACACGATCCAAGGGGAAGGCCGGTAAAGTATAACCTAGATGATGGTAATGAAGAGGGTTCTCTGGAAGAATAATATGATGACGAAGAGCATGATCAAAATGAGTTAGCTGACGATGATGATCCAACAAAAGATGTCCAAGAAATAGTTGAATCATATGATGTAGCAGACAATGCCTATGAAGATTATTCCAACGATGAAATGATGAGAGTAAATGATGATAATGACGATGATGATATGGCCAATCCTTACAATGTTGACTATGTATCTAATGATACAGATGATGACTTGGATGAAGAAGACGATGACATAGATGAAGAACACGGTGAAATATATTCAAAGGTAAATATTTAATTAGAACTATTATTTTATCTTTAAAAAAAAGAGTTACTAACCTCATCACCATCACCATCATCATCATCATCATCATCATCATCATCATCATTTTCATCGTCGACATCAACATCATAATCATCATCATCATCATCAACATTTTCACCATCATTGTCATCATTATTATCATCATCCTCATGATGATGATAATCAACATCATCAAGATCACCATCATCATCATTTTCTTCATCGTCATCAACAACATCATCATCATCATCACCATCAACATCATCATCATCATCATTTTCATTGTTGGCATCAACATCATAATCATCATCATCATCATCAACATCATCATCAACATCATCATCATCTTCGTCGTCATTTTCATCATCATGGTCTTCATCATCATCATCATCATCATCATGGTCTTCATAATCATCATCGTCATCATCACACATCATCATATTCACCATCGTCGTCGTCATCATCACACATCATCATCTTCATCATCATCATCATAAGGAACATCATCATTTTCTTCATGATCATGATCATGATCATCATCATCTTCATCATCGTCGTCATCATGATCATCGTCATCCTCATGATGATGATAATCATCATCAACATCATCATCATCGTCATCATCATCATTGTTATCCTCATGATCATCATCACCGTCATCATCATCTTCATCATCATCGTCATCATTATCATCGTCATCCTCATGATGATGATAATCATCATCAACATCATCATCACCATCATCATCATCTTCATC
>LPNX010639336.1:89136-116676 GCA_001517045.1 Pseudotsuga menziesii
TCGACCCGAATAGAGCAGTGGTTTACCTTCAGAAATAGTTCCCACTCTTTATTAAGCACCAATATTTTGTTACAACAATTAGAAATTAGACTTGAATGAGATGAATCCCCCACCCCTATATGATTATAAAGGTTTTTTCAATGTTGGAATGAACTCGATTAACCACTCGGTTTCCAAAATTGATCTAACTCGGTTTATGGATGATTGTATTTTTCTTCATGTCATTTAGAACATCGATGTCTATATGTATCTGAGCTATGCATCAAATCAAATGGATAGCATATACAACAAGGGGGTTGTCCATCGGATAAGGGAAACACATGGATTACCAACATGAGGTAAATCCAACAAGTTTTGTTTGGTCTTATTAGGTCCTTAATTTTTAATTTGTAAAATAACATTTTTTTCGATGAGGTGGTGAGAGATGGAAGACATTTGGTTAGAGAAGGAGAGGAGATAACAGGTGGTCCATCAAGCCAAATAGTGAAGAAAGACATTGGATATATAGGGTTTTGATTGGAACTCCCCACCCATAAGAGAGGATAAATTTTGTAAAGGTTTAGGCTTGGGAAAGGGTTGTTGGTATTGTTATTAATGATGTTGTTATAGTTGATAACTAGTATAATATGGTTAAACAGTAGAAGGGTGTTGCAGTTTCTTTAATTGTAATGCTTTTGGGATAATAGTGGATAGTCATTCTTGTAATATGATCTATACTAGACTTGTTATATTTATGTTCTGAGGATGTATTGGATTATGACAAATATTAATGGAATGAGACCCCCATTCCAAATATTTGGTTTGTTCCTTTTATATGCAAATGATGTGTTGTTTTTTCATTCCACAACTATGTTAATAAATGAATTCTTATTTAGTATAGTTGTGTCACATTCTGTAGTAGAAGGTACTAATAATTATAAGGGCTCATTTGTTCATGGTGGTATGGGAATGAGTTGCACTTGAATGAATGGGGACTTGCATAAGTGAAAAAAGGAACCCTATATGGTAGAGCAAACATTGGTCATGATGTCCATGTTACTTTAGAGTCATAGAGAATTTAGTGTCGTGTGATGCTTTGGGTTAGACCTTCCCCTCTCCAAGCATTGAATATGATAATGCTTACACTATAATAGACCACCTTTGTTGGACACTAATGCAAGCCCGGTTATGAGTTTGAGCCAACATTTACATCCACTTTACAGGATCTCCAAAGAACTAACATCATTATTTTTCCATTACTATAAAGGAGATGTACTAGAAGATTTTCTTGGACTTGTTGATTTCACTGTTAAGTTGAACCTAAATGACAAACAGAGAGGAGCACTAAGGCTACAACACTTTGTAGGAAATTGAATGAGTAGAGATATAACGATGTTAGTTCTTGGAGATCCTGTAGAGTGGATGCTTGGTTGCTCTATAGGTTCCAAATACTTAGGTTCCTCATTAGATGCTTCACTATATGAATCATATATGGGGCCCCCAAAACTATGATTATTGATTTCAAATATAACATCCAACTCTTCATGAAATGGATATATGCATGCATTTTCCATCTCATCATCAAACAAGGGTTTGCCTACAAAATATTCCTCATCAGAATGTCAACAATATGGACCATCTAATTCAGATTCTTTGGATGAGGTAATATAATAGGAGAATGGGTTCTTTCATAACCAACAACCCAAAGGGTCTCTATCTATACTTCCTACTTCTTCACCAACTTGAATCCTTCCTTATAAGCTTTCAAACATGGGTTTTCTTCGTTGTGCATGCATTTACATTGATCAGCTAATGATAGACCCAATTTGATAGTTTCAGCTAACCCGTATTTGACCCATATTGGCTGATATGGATTCTGAATTCTGGTCAGTCTGAGCATTACAATTAGTGGACGAACCCATCACATTTTGGTTCGCATTCAAATTGGTTTGATTGTTTTTATGTGAGTTATCTCAGCAACCAGTTCCCAAATAAGCTATTAAGCCGACTCTACCCAAATGCGATGCTTAAGGGAGGTTTAGAGAAGGATTCGAGTTCCACCATAGCCATAATAGTTAGAGTTTTTTTGCTCACATGTATGCTCGGTCCGTTGGAGAAGGATGAAAATCGATCACTGCCCCGAGTAGGATTGCCAAGCCATGTTTTGTTATAAGTAAGAAACTAGAACCTAACCCCTAGATCATTGAATATCATTATAAAATCCCTAGGTTAGAAAGAAACTCAAACCTAACCCAGTATTTTCCAAATTGTAGCGACAACAGGGGTTTTCCATAATTCTTCCAAATGTTATGGATTTCTTCTTTAAGGTGTTTTATTATAGAAACCTTATATTAGAAAGCAACTTGAACCTAGCCCAGTAATTCCCAAGCTCTAAACACCATGAGGGATTGGACTATACAATATATTTTCATTAAGTGATTGAATGATGTAATCCACTTTAAATAACTATTTTATCAAAATATTAATTTTTTTTCTACATACCTGTTAATATCATCATCAAACAAAACTGTCCATGAGGGCAGAGTTCAAGAACTCTGTCCACATGAACTATATCTCACAAAAGATAACAAGTGTTCAGCCAAGCAACGGTGACGATTCGTGGTATTATGCATCACAAGTTTGCGATTTTACAACATAATGAAACATAATACCATGAGCCATCACCATTATTAGCCAACACTTATTAGCTATTTTAGAGTTAGTGAATTGAAAGTGGCTAAGTCAATGCACAAAAGAAATGTAATAACTTTGACTAAATAAACTATTTTGATAATTGTACCTACATCTTCCGCTACATGCATTTCTTGCATGCCTCACCTATCTCGACGTAATATCAACATTATTATTATTGATATGTGTACCTTCTCTCACTGACAGTCTTCTTCCTATTTTTTCTCCAAAACAACTATATTATAGGTCCTTTTGGCATGACATTTTTTTGCATGCAACTTTTATTTTTTCAATCATAGAAAGAAACTCGAACCTAATCCAATATTTTCCAAATTGTAGCGACAATAGGGTTTTCCAGAATTCTGCCAAATGTTATGGATTTCTTCTTTAAGGTGTTTTATTATAGAAACCTTATATTAGAAAGAAACTCGAACCTAACCCAGTAATTCCCAAGCTCTAAACACCATGAGAGCTTGGACTATACAACATATTTTCATTATTTGATTGAATGAAGTAATCCACTTACAATAACTATTTTTTCAAAATATTAATTTTTTTTCTACATGCCCGTTAATATCATCATCAAACAAAACTATCCATGAGGACAGAGTTCAATAACTCTGTCCACATGAACTATATCTCACAAAAGATAACAAGTGTTCAGCCAAGAAATGGTGATGATTTTTGGTATTATGCCTCACAAGTTTGTGATGTTGCAACCTAATGAAACATAATACCAGGAGTCATCCCCATTATTAGCCAACACTTATTAGCTATTTTAGAGTTAGTGAATTGAAAGTGGCTAAGTCAACTCAAAAACAAAGGTAACAAGTTTGACTAAATAAACTATTTTGATAATTGTACCTACATCTTCCACTACATGCATTGCTTGCATGCCTCACCTATCTCGATGTAATATGAACATTATTATTATTGGTATGTGTACCTTCTCTCACTGACAGTCTTCTTCCTCTTTATTCTCCAAAACAACTATATTATAGGGCCTTTTGGCATGACATTGTTTTGCATGCAACTTTTATTTTGTCAATCTTAGAAAGAAACTCGAACCTAACCCAATATTTTCCAAATTGTAGCAACAACAGGGGTTTGATAGAATTCTACCGAATGTTATGTATTTCTTCTTTAAGGTGCTTTATTATAGAAACCTTATATTAGAAAGAAACTCGAACCTTACCCAGTAATTCCAAAGCTCTAAACACCATGAGAGCTTGGACTATACAATATATTTTCATTAAGTGATTGAATGAAGTAATCCACCTACAATAACTATTTTTTCAACATATTAAATTTTTTCTACGTACCTGTTAAGATCATCATAAAAAAAAACTGTCCATGAGGATAGAGTTCAAGAACTCTATCCACATGAACTATATCTCACAAAAGATAACAAGTGTTCAGCCAAGGAACGGTGACGATTCGTGGTATTATGCCTCACAAGTTTGCGATGTTGCAATCCCATGAAACATAATACCATGAATCGTCCCCATTATTAGCCAACACTTATTAGCTATTTTAGAGTTAGTGAATTGAAAGTGGCTAAGTCAACGCAAAAAACAAAGGTAATAAGTTTTGACTAAATAAACTATTTTGATAATTGATAATTAAGAGCATATACTTTGTTTAAGGGTAGGCTAGTAAAAGGAAAAGGAAATGCAAGAAATAAGTGAGAATGGAGAATTGTATGTAACTAAAAGAGGGGCATACATAAGAATTCTTAGGGCATACATTAGATTTTTTTAGAATTTCCAGTGTACTATTGTAGGAATGCCACTATGAAAATAAGGCATTGACTTGATAGTCACAATCCCATTAGTATCATAAATTATGGGAGAGATCAGAAAAACATCCCTACACAAATATTAACTGATAAGTATGGTTTTGGTGTTTCATTTGGAGAATAAAATCCTGTAACAATAGTTGTTATTATGACTCTTAAAGGGTCCTAGATGAGATTTGTGCACTTTTAGGCCCTTCAAATTTCAAGCAAAAGAATCTATAAACAACAAGTATGTGCACCCTAGAAAACATGGAAACGATCATAAAACATATTAGGTAAAATGGATAATCATCTACAACATCACAACATCATTCATGGGAAAACTAAAAACCACTTACAACCATCAAAAGTAAGGGTTACAACAACAACTAGTGTATAGGAAGGAGATAGGAGTGGCCAGGAAAATGAATAATCGGGCCAATGTAGAGTGGAAAAGTGACCAGCTAGAAGTTTTGAAGAGGAGATTAATCAAGATTCCTTGAAAAATCCTAACTCATGTCAAAGATGATTTTTGATGGAAGTGACCAACATACCAACTCCGTATCACTTCTATCAGAAGTAAATGTAGATGAATGTGAAGATATGTTCTTTGAAGGAGACAGTCCATTAAAGGAGAACCTCTAGGTTTTGTATAGACATATATTGGCATAAATTGTAGTGTTATATTTGATGCATATGCATAACATATCGTCTCAAGCTTGACAACGTTGAAAGGCCAAAGTACAATGGCCACAAGCATACATATGAAGATTATGAAGCCTACCCAATTCATGTTAGGAAAAGGCAATGCAAGCAATAAGCGAGAATGGAGACTTGTATGTAACTAAAAGAGGGGCATACATTAGAATTTCTAGGGCTACCAAATTCCCACACCTATTAACCAAACTCATTCTTGAAAAGATTTTTCTTTAACAAGTTTTTTGCTTGCAAGTCTTTCCAAGTTTTTTTGCTTATAAGTCTTTCCAAATTTTTTTGCTGGTATTTTGCTATGCTTATGCCAAATTTTTGTTCGGACATGGTGCAAGTAGAACCAAATAGGTATTTGTCAGACCTGTCTTCCTCCAATGAAGGGAGTTTGGGAAGGCTATAGGAAAGTGATCAGATATCCAGTAGGTCTACATGGGCTAGATCAACTAGATGTCAGAAGATCAGAAGAAAATTCGACAAACGCATGAATTGTTTTCTCCAAGAAGGGGGGTCATGTTCCTATGATGATGAGACAGTGGGAGACATCGATGTTACCTTAAGGTACCAACACCTAGTGAAACAATGGGTTCCTAGTGATCTTCCTAGAGTAAACATTGATTTTTGTGTGAATGAGAGGATATATAGAATAACATTGTCGTCATTGCATGGATTGGGGTTGTTTTGCATGGACGACATAAAGATTGGATACGGTAGATGTACAGAATTAATGAAGTATGTTGGAACCTGTTACAACTACAGTGATTGGATGCGCCTCATCCAATATACACAAAGTATGAGTAGATATGGGTTGTCAACAAATTATATACAACTAAAAGACAAAGCTCAAAATAAAGGAGCAACGATGTACATGGATGGAAGGCCAAAAGAAACCGGTAATATTGCGAGGTTTATAAACAATACAAAACCAAGGTCTACACTAAAGCAACCCAAAGGCCGACCGGTTCAAAGCATTGGCCAATGCGGATTACATGAAGCTTGGCTTCAAATAGGGCTTTGACGCTGTTGTTGAACACCGGAGAAGCTTTTCTAGGAATACTATGCGATCTTCTGCTGATCCATCTGGTGTCCAAGTATGTGAAAAATGTATAGTTTAATGATAATTTATTAATGCTCATGCAATTTTTTCCTTATAAATAAATTAACATAAATTATTTATTCCTTTTTGTGCAGGAAAGTAATGATCCCATTCATGTCGAGGATGTAGTACATGACCAACCAAATGAAGATCATGCTTCTCATCCTGGTAATGAATTTATTAATGTGCTACTGTTTTTTATAGACCATTACATATGATGAACATTAATTCTAATTCTACACAATTCAATTGTAGAGCATGTAGATGTAGATCATAACACAGAATAGGTTGGGCCTGTACGAGATAATGTTGAGCATGTTGATGTGCCCATGGCAAGTAAAAACACACATTTGTAATGTTTTTTAAATGAATTACTCGTATTTATCAAAATATAAATATATTAATGAAATATTTTGACATTATTGCAGAAATTCATCGCCCCTCGCCTGAAGTTCAACCTTGCGAGCAGACTAGTAGGGATACCGATGATCAGATTCCCAAAGATGTGACTCTAACTAAATATTTAAAGAGAAGAAAAGTAAAAAGGAAGTGACTAAACAAATTTTGAGTAATTCTTATTTATAAAAAAAAAACATTTAATGGTTTTTTCCTCTGTTTCATGAATGAATGTTTGAATGAATGCTTTACTAAATGGTTTACTGAATTTTTTTTCTGCCATTGACTAAATTAATGTTTTAATGAATGGTTTTTTTAGCTGTTGAATGATTGAATGGTTTAATGAATGATTTAATGAAAGCATATTTCAACTATTGAGTGAAATAATTTGTGGTAGATGCATTGTTATTTGCATTGTAGATGCATTGTTATTTGGATTGTGAAATAGTGAAATAAATTGTTATTTGCAAGTATATGCATTGGGTTTGGGGAGTTGAGAGTGATGTGAGCGGGGGGGAGGGGCCATAAGAGCTTCCACCTTCATGTGGTTGGTCCTGTTTAGTAGAGAATATTAAATTATTTTCGAAATAGAGAAAAGATCAATGAATAGTACGGAAGAATACATTAAAAAACATCTATTTCTATAATTTTAGTGTATAATTTTCACTATTGCTATTTGACTCCTCCATTGGAACTTGTTACAGATAGCGTTGAGAAAGATTTCCATAGTTAAGAGGAAAGAAATGGTGTTTTGTTTAGATCGATGGCCTTATATACATAGTATTTTTGGTAATCCATGTTTTATCAGGTGATATAGAGTCTTAACAATTAATTTAGTTGAATAGTTGAATAGTATTGTAATTTACATTGTAATAGAATTGTATTTATTTAGATTGGTTTTATTATTTTCATAAACATAGATTTATTTGATGGGTCCTAACATGAAACTATTGCAACAGGACAAAAATGAAGTATGTTGAATGATGTTTTGAAAGGTAAAGCATAAGAAGACAGTGTGAAGATCCACAAATCAAGGTATAATTATGTTTTCTTTTGTTTGATTGAGCTGTGTATTGGGTATTTATGCATGTGAACACACATACATTTAGTTGATGATGATGATTACCATACATTGAGGCGAACTTTGTTCTATCTGATCTAAACAATTACCTTAAATATTTTGATTTATCATGATAACTGGCCCCTTGGTAATACTTTACCAATACCATATAGCTAGGAAAACAAAATTAAATGTAGGCATTTCATTACAATAAATATGATAGGCATTTGAGTTTGATGGGAATATGAAAGGTCAAAAGATAGAAAAAGATAGATAGACTTGTGAGAAAAATGGTATCTGAAGCGTTGTTTCCCTATTATTCCGCATGAGTATATTGTTATCTACCCTAGTTTATCTTTCTCCAGTAGTTTTGTAATTTGTTTCTTAATCTCATATCTTGTTCAACTTTCATGTTTAATTGTGCAGTCGAAAACCTATGTTTATATTTGTGCTTATCCCTATAGGTTGTGAGTTGGGCATGGTACACATTGATATTTTCAATTTCCATTGTAACTTTTCAACCCAACATCATTGTGCACCTTATTACTCATAATTGATAATTTGTTACAAAGTCTTCTTTGTGCAAATCTTTTATTAGGCATTTATATCTTTCTATATTGCTTCCAATTTATCACCGAGTTTAAAATGGTCACCTAGAGCAAACATCTCAACTCTAGAATACAAAAGAAAAATGACTGCATTGATAATTATGGTAACAAAGTATTGAGATCTGCTTGAAAAAATAAAGATCTATTTGCTGCTTTATTTTTGGAAGGCATTGTTTGAATGCTTAAGTTATAAAAACTGTTTATTTTTGTTGTTTTTAGGCAATATTCAAGAGGTATCCACGGCCTGAAAAAGAGTATCAGTCATTTCCACTGATTTACAATGATAGATCACTAGATTTGGTATGACATCTTTTCACTAAAGGCAACATTTTCACATTTGTTGGAAACAGTTTCGAGGTTATTTCCCAAGGAAAATATGTTTTTATTTAAGAAAGCACATTTTCATCCATGAATTTTGGTGGTGTTGATCCCAATCACTTCAAGGTTAAACATCAATATGCTCTTGTTACTCGAAACGGTTACTGGAAGGTATGTAATAGAATCATGTTAGTTTTCCAGGTTTAATATTGACTGTATTTAACGATAAAGACATGCATACCATGTTCTTTGTATGAGTCTAGGTATGTCATGGGATTAATATACTCTAATAAATCGATTTTTCTATTTCCTTCAGTTTGACATGGGAGACTTCCTCATTGATGATCAATCAACAGGTCAGCATACATTCCATCTTATTCAATTGGGCACATGATTGCTTCTTAAGGAATCTTATGAAACTATTGATGGCATTTTATGAACATTTTGTTGTAGGTTTTTGTGCTGGAGGTTGTGTTTCTATTGCAGATTATGGAACTTCTTTAATAGTTGGTCCATCGGTAAAGCATGCATACCTTTGATCTTTTGTAAATTTCTTGTATAAGTTAGTGGTGTTTTCTAGGTCTGTGTACGATATGCTATTGTTGTAAAGCATAAGTGTTTCATAGCCACACCAAGGATATAGGGAAAAAAAAGCTATTTCAGAATCATAACCAACAGAGTTATCATTTAAACCACTTTTCTTTGAAATCAATAGTAGTAGACAATTTTATCAGCTAGCAAGTGTAAGTATTAACAACCATCATGTATCATCACATAGGCATTATTATCATCATTTAGATTAACTGTAAATACTATTGTATATCAACATGAATTACCAATTGAGTTAACCATCCTTTTAAGGGTTTATACAAGTACTCCTTAGCTTGAAAAGAATGCTTTTGGAAGGAAGAATTCAATGATATTGTTGAGATTTCCCCATAACTCTAATATGACCCTAACTTGGTTGATTTTGCAGGTCTTTTTGATAGGTTTTAAGCCTAGAAATGATAGTAACACTGATCAGTAAGGAAAGAATCCCTAAATTTCCCTACTGAACAATTAAATGGGGTTGTTGTAAGGTAGAAAGTAACCTTTTATCAAGGCCAAATTATCCCAACCCCTGAAACATGTCAAATATGAAACCCTAGCTCTGACTTTTTATTGGTTTTTTTAGGTTGCTTCTCAAGTTCGTGGATGTAGAGAAGAAGATAGGTGACGCACTGGAGGATCTAGGGCTAAATAGGAAGGCCAAAATTTGAGGGTGGCTTAGAATTTGAAAATTGTTATTATTTTTGGATTATTGAATTTTATAAATTTCTAAGGTTTTCTAGTTTATAAAAACGCAGATCTAATCTAACACTACACTAATCACGCAAATGCATCTATTTACACATGAAATACTAAATTTTGATCAAAATGACAAATCTTAAGGTTTTTATGAAATTTACTTCAAACCCAAGGCCATGAGGGATGGTGATCAACCTCCCTCTTGGAATATTTCCCTAAGGATAACCAACTAGGAATTCCAAAAAGAACCTCTAGGGTTTGTTGGAGGATCCTAATTAGGGAAAAATTCAGAGATCTAAGGACAAACAAGAGAAAAATCCTTCAAGAGGATTTTTTATCACATGTAAAAGTTGACAAAAGCTGGTAAAAATCCCTAATTCAGAGGAAACGTGGCATTACAACTACCATTCAATCCATAGAAGCATAATTTCACCAAACTTTACTAATGGAGCAACCAAGAAAACCCTAGATCCTCCTTGTGCTTGTGTTCTTCCAACAATGCTAGCATCAATCTTGCATGTGCATGAAACCCTAGAATCCACCCATCATTTTACCATAAATCCAAAGAAGAAATAGTAATATATTTGATAAGTTTCCCCTGTGAATCCATAGGCAAGCCTATATCAGAGCATATTCTTCGCATGAAATATTTTTCTAGATCCATTGATTTGCAGATAATGGTGCTTCCACATGATTCAATATTGTAATTGCAAGAGGAATTTCACAAACATTTATAGATTCTCAACCAGTCATAAAAGGACAAGCAAGCATACATTTACTAGAATCCCAACAACTATTTAAAGGATCAAAGACAATCACCTGTCTCCTCTATTGAACAATCATAGAGTGAAAATATGTTGCATATAACTTTATTTTAGCTATGTTACTGGATCCACCACCCTAGTCTGTAGGATCCGCTAACAATTGCAACAGGTTTATCTACCTTAGCTACCAAACTAGGCATATGTGTTGTTTCGGTGGAAGGATTGTTAATGTTCAAAGGTGTTACTGAATCTATAATACTTCCAATTGATGCAACTCTTCTTGCAATGGGGACCATAAGAAGAGAGTTTGATCTATCTTGGCCAAACGAAATTGAGGGCTGGACCTGTTCATTCTGCAAACTAAGATCACTTGAATTGATTCCAGACACTAATGTAGAAAGAGTTGCCATACCTAGTTGTTTCTCCCTCTGTTTCATAACTACTGCAAAGGATTTCATGATATATGATGGTCCTAGAGAAGTAGTAGACACAGATACAAATGTGAGAGGGTCCCAGAGAAGTAGTAGACACAGATACAAATGTGAGAGGTTGTGATAGTTCCCCTGATTTTCACAATGGTGTTGACTGCAGAGCACCTCTAGCCTCTGCTTTTTGGAATTCCCTGGAACTTTTGACCAATTTTATATTTTGGAAAAGAGCATTCCTTTTTTTACCCTTTTGACCTAGTTGGCCTTTTCTTCCTTAAGGTTCGATATGCTATTGCATGATATCATATAGCATATCAGTCACTTTTTCTACACTTGTTGCATTTATGAAGTTCTTTGTAAATAACAAAACTTCTCTCTGGCCCTTATCTTTAATTGACAACTAAATTATTTTTCTATCATTTACATTGTCTCGAGTTCTTCTCAAGTGATTAAATCTCCATTGGGCATCCGCAAACTACTTATATTTTACATTTTAGTCCTTCGATTGAATTGGACTTGAGCATGCATTTTATTTATATGTTTAACAAAATGATTCTATATCATCACTCATTTGGACATGTTGAGTGAAAATCTATCATATCTAAAACACTAATTAGATTATTTTGATGCATAAAATTCAATGATCACCGACAGAGTGTGTGCTCTAGAATGAAAAGGATATATAGAAGCATACCATACTGATATGACGTAAGAGTTGTCAGGTAAAGAACTATAAATGAAAATGATATAGATTATTTACATATTTATTGGAATAATCTCCACCATTATCTATGTGAAGGATATTGATCCCCTTACCAGACTATTTCTCTGCAAGAGCTTTAAAATCTCGAAGAAAAGCAAACACATCATCTTTGTGTTTTAAGAAGTAGACCCATGTGTATATAAAGATGTAATCAATGAAGGTTAGAACTTAGTACGTATATTTATGTATTCATAGATAGGTGAGGAAAGGGACCAGTAATGTCACCGGGCATAAAATCAAGAAGTGATGTGGCTCTCTTAGCCTTTCCTTTATCAAATCTCTCTTCAAGGTGCCTACCAAGAGTATATATTGGACAAATGGCAGCCCCAATATCCCGTCTTGTTTGATTAATTGATGCAATTAACGTAAGTTAATATGCCCAAACATATCATGCCATAACTTACTAACATCATTAGAATGCATTAACAAAGCTAGAGTAGGATTTTTAAGCAAAAACTTTGAAAAAACTTACAATTTATTTTTGTGATCAACTTTTCTAAGTGAAATCTTTCAATTTTTTTTTGTTAAATATGGCGTCGCTTTTTCGATGGTGTTCCAACACTTCTATGGAACATCCGACACATGAAGGCGATGATCAAACGATGCTTGACACATGAAGGCGATGATCAAACGATGCTTTGTATTAACCTTCAGATGGCAGTGCCATGACTCCGACACTTCAGCCCATCAGATGACCGATGCTTCAAGTGTCGGTAGGAGTAAAAAATCTAACGCTTTTTGGATAAAAACATCAATGACATCACCATGCCTCTGACACTTCTGCCCATCGGAAGGCCGACCCTTCAAGTGTCAGAGGGCATCGGATTTTTGATGGTTTATGCAAGTTTTGATTGACACTTTGAAAGAGAAAAATGTTGAATAGGCGACACCATGGTGCATCGAATCTTCGACCCACTTTGGTAGCCTATCGAATATCCGACATTATGACACTGACAGTAAAAAGAGTGTATGTTTCGAAGATGTGACAGAGAAGTGTCGAAATTCAGGCATGCAAGGTCTGGGATTTTGGGTTGAAATTCTATTGTGCATGGACCCCTCTCCCTTTGTTATATAGTTATATCAAGAGTTAGGGTCAAGGATGGATCAATTACAACTAAAGAGGTAGTTCCAAAACCACCCACACCACCCAAATATTGATAATTTTAAATTTGTTTACCACTACGGGAGTTATACGCGATTTTCCCACTAACAACTCGCATATGCAAATAAATACACAGGTTTCTTCTAAAAACTTAGGTATGGGTCAAATAAGTCATTTTCTAGGGTGTTTCCAAGAGTTTTCAAGAGTTTATGTCTTCTAGAAGTTTGTTCCTTAGTCTAATACCTTTCCAAAGGTCCAATAACGAGGTTAAACAAAATTACATAACTCCACATATATCCCTTACATCCACAGGTGTCCTTTGGGTGACTAACATAAGCTTTCATGAAGTGTCATCATGGAATTGTCGCCATGGGAAAAAACATGTAAATGTCATCACAAAAAAAGAAGTGTCATTTTGGGATAACCAAAATACATTATAAAAATAAATTTTACATTATTATAAGTGTGAATAATGTACCTATTACATTCTAACAAGTGTGAATACATGGTCTTGAAGTTGAACACCTGAAGAATCCATCGAGTAGGGAACATTAAGGTATTCCCACTACTGAATAGCGAGGGAAATTTCCACTAATGGCTGGAACCCCCAAGGTACTGCCATAAAATATAAATCTAATTCCCATTGAAAGATGTTTTGAATCCTATAGGAAGAGATTTGTTGGAAGGAAGGAATTAAAGCATCCTCCATTATGCAACATGAGGTAAGTCCAAGACCGATTTGATTTGGAACTGGGACAAAGTTTTGTAGTAAGGGGCGTTGAAAGACTGGATGTAATGTACTGATATTAGGGATTGTCTGACACAAAAGGTCAAGGAAAATATAGAATGGTCATTAAAGGCTTTATCATTGAATAGTTTGCACATCACAATATTGTCTTAGGAAATTTTTTTATTTCAAGGGACTAATTATACAATATGCAATGCAGGAGACATTGAAAGATACTCCATATAATTGGAAAAGGAACCAACTGGAGGAGTAAGAAATATGAATCAACCTTAATCCTAAGGTGAAAAACTAGAACCAAACTATTGATAGACTCAAAAATGGTTCTTTGTTCAAGGAAATAAGACTTTCTTCCATGATATAAAAGACATTTGAATTAACTTTCCTTTCCTTCTTTATTGTAAAGGTTTAATGTGTCCAAGAAATAAAACTCAAGACCTTCTTCATTGTTAAAAAGCTCGAAGAAGAGACATAATAATGCTTGATAGAGAACTCATTCATGGATTTTACGGGACTGAACTACTAGATGCTTGGTAGATTTTTCACAATTTGAGAGTCTGAAAACACCAAAGAAGAATCTAAGGGGGGAATTTTTCATGAGGTTAGTCTCCAAATTCCAAAAAAGTATAAAACAATCCATAGGAGAACTCTCTTAGCTCAGGAAAACTAAGGTATTCCTTTTCTGTAGTTACAACAAGGTCTTAAAAAGGGTTAAACTATCACCATACCGACACTCCTTCGAAAAAAGAAGAAAGATTTAGTTTTAACAAGTTTGAAGGAAAGTAAGTGTCGACACTATCCTATCGACAGGGGCCCACTCTGCATATTTCTCGACACCCATCGACGCAATCTCCCTAAACATTGGCTCAGATAGGTTTTATCCTATCCAAATCCACTTGCGAAGCAGGTGCAGTCTCACCTGAGATGAATGAGGTAGGGTTGCAAGAACCAAGTTTACGTAGTGGGAAGAGGAATTTTACACTACCAGTGATTGTATTGCAACATTGACAAAAAATCCAGGGTTTCACTTATATCATTACTCATATCAACTCATTTGCAGTTACTTAGAATTATATTGACAAAGACATGTTATCATCATCATTCAGATTCATATTCACAAAGACATTAACATATAGAAAACAAATAGACCCTACAAGACTTCTCATCATTCATTTTTAACCATGAAAATTTAGATTTAACCATGAAAACACAGAGATTGCATCATTAAATATTTCACATGGTTCACCATTAACCACATCACATAGAAATACAAATAAGACAATTATGTTGCCAATAGAATGTTCATATTATCAATCCCAGAAATACATCGCAAAAAGACATCACCTCTCTTGGTTGATTAGCCTCAGACCAAAAAATACATTCGTTCTTCTGAACTAGATCATATCTCTAAAATATGATGATAATCCTTCTCTAAGATGATCTTTTGATTAAATTTATAATTCTATTTATAGGCTTACTAATTCATTACAAAATGGTCCTCTTTGACCAATCCCCTAACTAATTTGACCAAAATTTCCTAACTTGTTGGTTTTCTCCTTTCGTCGTGGTCGACTCTTTTGTGAATATCCCTTTTTTCGATGATGGAAGTGAATTGTGAACCTCCTAACCCCTTTCCAATAGACCCCCATCACAAAATTTTGGCTCACCCTCAAGCCATGTCAACTAGAAATCACTGGTTCATTCAGCTTCATCTTAAAAGCATCGTATTTAGTTTAACTTGATCAATCGCTTCCTTGACCTTCTTTTTTAGTGTTGCGCATTTTTCTACATCCTGTTCCATTAAGTGGTATTCATTCATATGTTGTACTTAATTTAAGTCTGTGTTGGTCATCATGATCTCCTCCATTTCTTTAAGCGCTAATTTCTTTGATGTGCCTTGCAGTTCATCCAGTTGTGTCGACCTCCTCTGGAGCCTTGTTCGCACCTTATTGACGCACTTCTATAATTCATTGATATTTGATTCCTTTGTCACCTGCACTAGTGGGGGAATCACTATGAGTGATATTCCATAGTGATTTTAGTTGCGTCTGTTCTTCCCCAAGTTGAGCCTCCAACTGGTGCAACTACTCATCCTGCACCAAGCTCCCCCAAAACTACGTGATTTCTTCTGCGATCGTCTGGACCTCCTTTTCACTTTTTGCAATTTCTTTTGCGGTTTCCTCAATTATGCCTCTTCTTTGTTGATTTTCTGATATTTTTGTATGAGTGGTTGGCAGAACTTAATTTCTAGAAGATGAATTTCCAAGGAGGAAAAATTGGCCTGTGGACCCTAGAACTACTTCAGCAGTTGCAAAGGGTAAATAACAAAGCTTCAAGGGCTATTGATGTGTGGATAGAAAACATTTTGGAAGGATACATTACAAAGTTCGTTGTCGACATAGTTAAATTCTACAATGACATAGAAATATAATTCTTTAATGGATTGAGGGAGATATTTCTATTGTCATTACAACTATGAATTAAGATTCTCATCTGCGAAAAAGGAATACTAAAAATGAATTTCGACGAGTAGAGCCCTGGTGTGTGGAGGATGTGGGTAGTGAGAAAGTGAGGGTCTGGATGGAATGATATGAGGTATATGGATGGAAGTTACAATAATACAGTGAGGGAAACTACAGAAGAGTGTGGTCATCTGTAAAGTGGGGTGAGGTTTCGACAACAAAAGAGTAGGAGGACCGAGGAGAGTCTTGGTGTGATTGGAATGGAAAATTGTGAGAAGGGACCATAAGGAACCAAGAGACCCTACAAGGATGAAGGAGATGACTAGGCTACACTTGAACCGGAAGGAGGATAGACCCAAAGCTACAACATACCTATGACTCCGCACAATGCACCAAAATTAGGAGGAAGAAACTTAAGTCTTTCACAAGGTTGTCATGCATGTCATCACAATAGTAATAGTAGCGAATCAATGAACACTAGGAGAAGACCCAGAATGGTGGGTGAGGATGTGAAAATACCCTTGTTTTAGTATAATGGGATTGAATATCTTGAACAATATTGGTTCTTATGCGAAGTAGTATGAAGAGTAAAACAAGTGCAAGACAAATATATCAAGAAAGGACAACTAGCGACGACCTTTCGAGGTTGGTCGTTGGATTGGTACATGAAGTTCGTGCAAGTACCTATGGGGCATCCCAAAAATACTATGGTGCAAATCATGAGTGGAATGATCAAAGAGTTTAAGATACCAAAATCTAATCCATGATATATCACCGATTTGAAGGAAATAAAGTAGTATCCTAATGAATCTGTGTGGGATTTTGATCAACAGTTCAAAAAATTGATCGCTAAGGGCAGTTTCGGAATGAGTGATGTACAACATAAGGAATGGTTTATCACATAATTGGTAACACACATATGTATGTTGCTGATGCAACAAAAGATCGCATTGTAGGCAGAATCTCTAGAAATCGCGATGAAATTGGAAGTTTCACCAATTGGTGAAATAGGGATTGGCATGACCTAAATTCAGTCGCAGTTGGTGAACCTCGCTATTCAGTTGAAAGAAATTAAGAATGAAAAGGTAGTCTGTGAATAAGTATGGTGCAGTCGATACCAATTGGATGGACATCCTAAGGATGAATGCCCAGACTTCCATGAATATTTACAGGCTCGATCCCTTAACCCACTAAGTCAAGGAGGATTTCCATGGTGTTGAATTTTTCATACTAGAAGACATCAGTTCAGAGAATGTGTATATATTCAAAAGGTTGTGTCGAAACCAACGAACCTTTTCTGCAACTTTTGTCGATTGGTTAGCCATGAAGAAAAGGACTACATATCATATGCTTTGCTTAAATAAAGGACTATGGATGGATATTTTATGAAGGGATAAGATCAATGACCAGTAGAAAGACCGTAGTAGTAGCCGCAGTATAACTAGCCACAACCACAGTATACTCAGCCAAAATACAATCAATCGCAGCCACAGTATACTTAGCCACAACCTAATCAGCAGTAGCAGTAGTTCAACCAGCCATAATATAACCAGCAACCATACCAACAGCAAGGAGGATTCTGAGGAGGATTCTATGGAGGTTGTAATGGAGGCTTTGGTAATGAGGTAGCTATGGGACAAGGCCGCAGATGAGTAACATGCTATAATTGTGGAGTATTATGAAATTATTAGAGGGGTTGCAGTGTTGCATACCATACCATCGAGGAATTACCATATTTTACTGTGAAGTGGAAAGAAAAGAATGCGCTGCAACCACAACAGAATCAAAACATAGCTCAAAACCAAAATTCAGGACCGAATATAGACAATATCTCAACCAAACCAAGAACTCAACCAAAAAATGTTAGAGTAGTATACTTAGGAGGAGCTACGGCAGGATCCGATGGACCACTGACAAATATCCAATCAACAACTCGAAAGAAGGTGAAATTTGATGTAAACGCCGAGAAAGAAAATTTGTTTGATGTAAGAGACATGCTGAACAGGAACACTGGTAAGATACCTGTCTATTAGATGCCACCAGTATTTGATTTGAGAAAGTTGTAGGGATCATTAATGAGGTTAGTACTTCAAAAAAATTTCTCAAAATCTATCAAACGTTAGCAAAATATCTAGACACATTAGCAGAAATGGAAAGCATTTTGTATCAACAGGAGGAAGGGCAATAAGACCACCCCATGAATTCATTACACAAAAAGAAAATGGGAAGGGAGATGATGATGAATTTCCATATGGGTGAATATGGTGTGGATTTATTCATATTGTATCTAGGATTGGATCTAAATATCCTAACAAAGAAAACGTGGGAAACAATGGGGAAACCATTGTTGGTTTCCTCTCTTGTACAACTGGGACTGGAAAATCAGGCCAGGGTATTGCCAATTGGTAGAGTACTGAGTCTACTTGTTGAAGTGGAAGGAGTAAATACATACACAAAATTTGATGTTATTGATATAGTGAATGAGGTGATCTCATACCTTTCATCGTTGGGAATTGGTTGGGAAAATGAAAACTTGGCAGTTATCAATTTCAAGAAAAGGGTAATGACCTTTGAGGATCACAAAGATATGTTGAACCAATCAAAGATGAATTTTTAGGAGGATAGGGTAATTCCTATAATATTTCTGAAGATTACATCGATCCCACTATAGATGGAGTGATGGGTTGGCAAGGTACTAGCTCCGCATCATTGGATTCTAACAATGTGGTAGAAAATTGGAAGAATCGGTTACATGAAGTCTCAATCAGAAAATGTGCATGAGTCACTTAGTCGCTATGATGGGTAACCACAGAAGACATCGAATTACCAATGTATGAAGGGATACCTGACTTGGAATTTTTTATTAACGAATTCGAAGACAAGGTATTAGAGTCTCGGCGCTGACTAGTGTTGAAAGAAGCGTTGAAGGATACTCTAGCAATATGGTGGGATACACACAAGGCTTCGACGGGATACTGGAAATTATGTCGATGACTGATGGAATTTTGATTTGGATAAGATGAATCATACTAAGGGATTGAAGAAATGTGATAGGAGGAATGATCCCAGTAATCATATGATTGCATGCCAAACCGCATGGGTACCGAGGCCAAAGTAAGAATGGGTCTATGCGTTCTTCCATATGCTGGATGAGGTACAAAGAAGGTGGTACGTTTCTGCAGAACTACGAAGGGAAACTACAACATCAGAGTAACTTGCTTTCAACTTTTTGAATGACAATCCGTTCATCCATAGCACACTATAGGACATCCGTGACAAAGTGTTGGAAATAGTTCTGAGTGATTTTCCTATCAAAAAAACATGGGATGAAATATCTCAGGCTTCCAAACTATGGGATATCCTCTTTGAAAGAAGCTCTTTTGGAAGGTTCTCCTCTCCAACCATTCATTCAATTTAGTAATAAACTTAGCAAGGAAAATTTCTTGAATATTTGAATAAACATACTTACCGAACCATGCTTCCCGCTTTAGTCATGGATATCTATTATGTTCTTGAGCAAATTTCCTCAGCTTCCAATCGATCCAATTGGATGTATGCCACATCCTCCTTCAACAAAAATTCTGGTCCAAAGAATTGAAATATTTATTAGAACAATTCTACTTCGACCTAGGTTCACCAAAACATGCACACCAAAAAAACCCAAGACATCGTGCCTTTCAACATCACTTGCAAATCAGATGAAGTGTCACCCAAGGTACCTATAGGAACTGCATGAACCATGTTTTTGTAGTAGATAAGGGGAGTGATCCGAAATCCACATTCATCAAGACATAGATTCAACAAATCCTTTACATCCCATATAACACAAGGAAGAAAATACAACATACATTCATTAAACTTACAGTATTCATAGCCATTCACATTAGATAAACATTTGATAATTTTTAACCAACATACGAAATAAAATAATAGATCATAGCACATAGAATCATCAAACAAACATAGGAGATACCATGATTTTACATGGAAACCTAAGACAAGAGAAATCCAGAAAAGCACTTTTCTTATTAATGAGTCGCAAAAATAAGCACTTCATGTCTGTGCACACAACCTGCAAACTTTATCTTTATATTCCTTTACAATATATCTACGCACACAAATTTCATACCATTACAAATCCTTGTGCCTCTTTCATAACACATCTTCATAACACATTCCCTTCATATCATGCAGCTTTGACACAAAGACTCAAAACTTTCTTATGTGCTCACCAACTCAATTCATTCATTAACTAGCTAACACCAAAATTTCCAACCCCTTACATATAGAGACTTTTTTATAGCCCAATTATTGTGCCCACTACATAGACTCATACATACAAGTGGACAAAACTATAATTGTTTCTTAACTAACTCTATGTTGACATTGTCAAAATGCTTTGTTTTCTTATTCCTCAGTCGCTTCTTCGGAGTCGATCCAACTTCCTCAAACCAATTCCTCTTATCTTTGTTCACACCAAAACTTCATTCTCAATTGGTACCAAAATTTTATAGGGCCAACAATGCTACCTATTTTGCATCGACCATTTTAAATTGAGATCGACACATCTGACTATGCCTTGGTAACTATGATCACATAAATAATTCATCTAGTAGAATTCCATTTAGAGACTTTAGTGATACTATTTTTAAGTATTCAACCTATGAGATAGAACTATATGCCATTGTAAAAGATCTAGTTAAGCATTGGATACATTACATTCTAGGAAAATAAATAGTCATCCATACCCACCATAACTTGCCTCCATAGTTCACTTCATCATAGTCTAAGTCGCATACAATGATACAAATCAAGTGGATTAGTTACCTACAACAATTTCAATTGATGATCAAGCATTGAAAAGGTAAATCCAATGCAAAAGATGATTTCCATAGCTGATCACCAACTAATTCACTCCTTTATGTGTTAAGTATGCATGTTTGTGACACCATTACTTGGCCTCAACTATATGAAAAAGACATTAATCTCTCTTTAGTGTTGTTGCAGCTGCAACTATTTCCCAAATTTTTTAAATTTTGGACCCTCCTTTTAATTTTATTTTTCTTGGGATTGTTGGATTGCTAAACTTTGTTTTTGTTTTCCCTCTACTACATTTTGGGTTATTTGAAGTTGAAGTGAGGTCAATTGTTTCCATGCTTTTTTGAAAACTACTTTTTCCTGCCAATGCTTTGGACTGTGGAGTTTAAATTTGATTTGAAAGTGATGTCCTTTGATCTGAATGATTCCCGTCATTACTATCAGAAGTCTATTTATGTTTGAATCGAAACTTTAGTTCTCTTTGTCGCAGCTATTTCGGAGGTGAAACAAACTATTTTCATCGTTGTCCAGCTAATACTTTTGACTTTGAAACTTCAAGTTTTGATTTGTAAATGTTTTCATTTATCACTGTCAGAAATATTTGGTACAGTGCATCGGGGCCGTAGTTCCCTATGGAGCCACCATTGCGGAAGCTAAATATATGAATATTCCGACAGATAACTCCTTTCTTTTTTGATGCCGTGGTTTTATTGCTTTAACGTTCTTTTTATTTTCCCTATCGGAAGGGTTTTTACTATTGATCAGAGGGACAATCTATTGCATCGTCGACACGGTGGCAGCTTTGAGCTCATCATAGCCGACATTTAGTCATTGAAAATTTCAATCGCCGCAGTTTTCATTTGAAAGCGGAAACCGTAGTCTGATTTTTTCTCACCATTGCGGCTGAATTTTACACTATCTTTTTGATGTTTAGTTGGTTTATCTGCCGATGCTTTTCTAATCTCCGTGGAAGTCATAGTCCTTATGTCTTCCACCATTGCGGTTCTTTAGTGCACTAACCATCCGAATTATAGCGATTTCGCCCGCCAATGAGAGTTTTGTCTGCTCAATGCTTAGTTTTTTCCCATCAGTGAGGATTTTTTGTGTGTTTTTACCCTATTTTATGGGCGGTAGAGGTTTCTGATTCTTTTGATCATGATAGAGTTTTCACGATGAGAACACAGTGTAGGGCCTTACATTTAATGATTAGTTTTATTTATAGTGTGGTTTACATTTTTTTGAATACAGTCCATATTAATGTTGAGTTTTTCATTTTAACTACAGACAGACTTAGGAGATTTTTTCAAATCCAATTTGATGATTGCAACTGCGAAGAAGACATATCTAAAGGAAAAAGAAGAAGGGAGTTGGCTGAAGAAAATAAAGTAAGAAGAATATATGTTGCTCAAAGAGAAGATAGTGGAAGTTTGAGATCAACAAGATCTCAGAAAGACCAACGTATTGTTGAGCAGAATTGTTAGCAGTAGAGGCCCAGGCTTGGAAAAGGTTCATCAGTTACTAAGCTGGTCCCTCTTTACAAAGTGCTCTTAAATATTAATCTAAAATATAACGTATTGTATGAATCATGAGCACTCACAAAAGGACAAATTTGTGAAATTAAAACGGTTGGGGGAAGCCCAAAGGTCACTCGGGGGGGGGGGAAACCCAAAGGTTTCGCTGTTTTGTATAAATATAGGAGAGTTAGAGGGAATAAAGGACTTTTTTCGAGACACATTTGTGAGGGTATGATGTAAAAATAACTATTTCCTTTTGCATAAAGAAATTACAAGTTTCCTGTTGGAGAAAGCTTTGTGGAAGGTTTCAAATGTTGTGCTATGGATTTGTTGAATGTGAACTATTTCGTTTTCAGCTGTTATCCATTAACTATGAGATCATTCTAACTCTTTAAACCTATGTTCTTTTTATGAATGCGCTCTAGTTTATTCTATGAAATTCCCACTATGAGTAATGAATGTTGTTCATAAACAATTAACTATCTGGTTGTTCATATATCTATAAATGTTCATGTGTTTTGAAATAAGTAATAGCTATCTGTGATTTTTCTTAATGCATGCACAAAATACATTGCTCATTGATGAATAATAATATTGCTCCCTATGGATAGGTTAGATAGTTAGTTTTAGTTTTTTTTTGCTGTGTGTGGTTTAGATGCGAGAGAGTTAAGACGAAAGTTAAGAACCTGCGCATCACATTGTGACCACTCCTCATATTCTCCATAAGTCTGCATTTTTAGATAGGCACTTGCATCTCATAATCAAATAAAAAAAAACTAAAAACATACACGGTGGACCGGGTCGTAACCGGTAAAACCCTTTATTTTTGTTACTTGACCTATGGTAGTCAGACCGTAAACCGAACGGATTCCCCATACCAAACAGTAACAGGCTAGTTGGGAATGTTTATTGGGGAGAATCCCTAACTGTTGTTACCTACGATTTTCCAGGCCTCAACATTTTTTGGTGCTAAAAGGAGGGTTGCCAGTGCATGGATGGCTGAGGAAACTTATTTTCTCGATATTATTCCACTGGTGATAGTTTTGAAAGTAGTTTGTTTCCCAATCCAATTCTTGAAGAGAAGGGTAAACAGCATCTGTATTCTATCGATAATGAAGTAGTTAATGATCTGAGAAGACATACTAGGGAATATGTAAAGAAGATTGGAGGATTACCAATTATTATTGTCTTTCCCAGAAGAGAATATAAGAATAAAGATCATCCTATATTGGAAGACACAGTGTTGGTTGGATATTTTGAAGAACTGGTAGAAATAGCCTTACAGGAAGTTGTCCAGCCCTTGAATCAAGTGGGCCCAAATACACCTTACTGTTCACCTGTTCATACCCCTGTTCACTCACCACCTCATTCTGTTAGTTTTTCAACAATTAAGCTAGCATTATGATCTTAGGATCTTTTCACTGAGAGAATAACAAGCACAGCAATAAAACATGAGCACATCACAAGTGACAAGAGACACAAAAAGTTTTCCTTGGGGAAACCATAAAGGAGAAAACCCCGCAACTTCCTCTAAGATAGAATCACCACCAAAACAGTAAGATGAACTCCCAACACAGCAGTAGCCTTCTGTCTTCTGTCAAGCCAAAGTATTTCCTTCTCCAATAGTGCACCACACTTGAGAGAGCAAGTGATGTGATTTTCGAGTGACAAATAGAGAGACTCTCACTCTCTATTTATATTCATCCGTTCACTTGATTGCACTTTCACACGTAGGCTCAACCTAATATTACTTACCCGAGCCTACACCTTAATTAGTGTATAATAACTCAAGTGCCCCGAAACTATGGGGACTTACCTAATGACTTGACATGACTTGTTTACATTATTAATCTTCCCGATCGGAACATCGGGGCATGACCACATGACTCAAATACATAATAGAAACATCCCGGAATAAACATCGGGTTACAATACATAGAAGAATACATTCTGAAGTTACATATACATCAACACTCCCTCTTAACTAGGAAGGTATTCTTTTGTCACAATTTTCAGCACGGGTCTTCTTCTCTGTATCAACTGGATCATCTTGTCTTCAAGTCATCTTCGTCTTCAAGTCATCTTCATCTTCAAGTCATCATTATATCTGGATCATCTCTCGATCTGGATCATCATAGAACATCATCACTGGATCTGGATCATCTCTCGATCTGGATCATCATCACTGGGCTGGATCTGGATCATCAATCGATCTGGATCATTACTGCTGGATCATCATTACTGGATCTGGATCATCACTCGATCTGGATCAACACTGGTGTTATCTCATGATTCTACTCATCATAGGAAGTTCTACAGAGCCAGTCCTTTTTCATACTAGATGTATCATCTCAGAGCTAGTCCTCTTTCAAACTAGATGAGGCATCTACACAGAGCTAGTCCTTTTTCAAACTAGATGAGTCTTCCAAGAGCTAATCCTTTTTCAAACTAGATGAGGCATCTACATAGAGCTAGTCCTTTTTCAGACTAGATGAGTCTTCCCAGAGCTAGTCCTTTTTCAAACTAGATGAGGCATCTACAGAGCTGGTCCTTTTTCAAACCAGATGAGGCATCATAGAGCTGGTCCTTTTTCAAACTAGATGTGGCATATACTTCAGAGTTAGTCCTTTTTCAAACTATATGAGTCTTCCCAGAGCTAGTCCTTTTTCAAACTAGATGAGGCATCTTCAAAGTTGGTCCTTTTTCAAACCAGATGAGGCATCATAGAGCTGGTCCTTTTTCAAACCAGATGTGGCATCTACTTCAGAGCTAGTCCTTTTTCAAACCAGATGTGGCATCTACTTCAGAGCTAGTCCTTTTTCAAACTAGATGAGTCTTCCCAGAGCTAGTCCTTTTTCAAACTAGATGAGGCATCTTCAAAGCTAGTCCTTTTTCAAACCAGATGAGGCATAACAGAGATGGTCCTTTTTCAAACCAGATGTGGCATCTACTTCAGAGCTAGTCCTTTTTCAAACTAGATGATTCTTCACAGAGCCAGCCCTTTTTCATGCTGGATGTGGCATCCTGACGATGGAAGGAACCAATCCTCTCACCATGTCACTTCCCTTACATCCGACCATGGAATGAACCAATCCTCTCACCATGTCAGAATGGCACTGCACTTATATCCGACCTGCTCGTCGGAATGGCCAACACTCACATCTGACATGGAAGGAACTTAATCCTTTAGCCATGAACAGAATGGTTCAGCCCTTACATCTGATCAAGTGGGAACACATCCCTCTATCACATCAGAATGGCTACTCAGTTCTACACTGAGTGATCCTGGTAACTGACCAGGTGCCTCCATTCCTAGAATGGCAATTGCCCTTACATCTGTCCTCCTCGATAGAATGGCCATGAATCTCAGCCCTCATATGATTCATGGAAGGAACCAATCCTCTCACCATGAAGGAATGGCTCAGCCCTTACATCTGACCATGGAAGGAACCAATCCTCTCACCATGTCAGAATGGCTATGGGTCTCATCACTATCTCTGGGAGGAAACCTCGATCTGGAGAACACCAGTCTCTCTCTGAAGTACTTGAACTTCAGTCTAGCCAATGGCTTCATCAATACATCAGCTATCTGTTCCTCTGTCGCAACATACAGGAGCTTCACTGCTCCTCTCTGCACCATATCCCTGATATAGTGATACTTGATCTCGATATGCTTCGACTTGTCATGAAACACTGGATTATCTGACAACTTCACGCAACTCTGGTTGTCACAATGTATACAAGTAGCATCCAACTGGAGATCAAATATATCAGACAGTAGCTTTCGCAGCCATACTACCTCACAACTAGCTGAACAAGCTGCGACATACTCTGCTTCAGCTGTACTCAGTGCCACACAGGATTGCTTCCTGCTAAACCAAGAGATCACACCTGATGCCATACTAAAGCAACACCCTGAAGTAATCTTCCTGTCGATGGCACTTCCTGCCCAATCTGAATCAACATAACCCTCCAGGTTAATCTTCTAATTCGCATCGTACTTGATCCCATAATCAATTGTACCCTTCAGGTACCTCAGAATATGTTTTGCAGTAATCAAGTGAACACTTCTTGGATCTGTCAAGTACTGGCTCAAGGTGTTCACAGCAAAGCAAATGTCTGGTCTCGTGTTCGTCAGGTACATCAATGACCCAATCATCTGACGATACATCGTAGCATCAACCGACTCTAATGAAGCATCACTCAATAGCTTCAGGTTCGATGCCATGGGTGTAGCCATAGCCTTGCAGTCCATCATCCCAAACCCCTTTAGGATCTCTACTACATACTTCCCTTGTCCAAGGAAGATTCCATCCACACTCTGCCACACCTCCATACCTAGAACAATAGTGCATCGACACATAACAGGAGCATCATTGGTCTTCCGTCTTCAACCTTGAAGCAAAGGTTGGAATCCGCTTTACTCTCAGTAAAGCCTAGAGTCATCAGTAATTTGTCCATCCTGTCATACCATGTCTAACCTCGGGATCTTCTGCAATCACTCCCTCTGAAGCGGAGCATCATACTCCCTCTGTCTTCCGTACTCTATGCACGGAAACATTCTGTACTGGAGTGACAAGTAGTATCCATCTAGGATCACTGGATACTAAGATCCTCTTCTTCAAAAGTTCATCTTGCACCCATTTGTGAGCTTGTCATCCTCTATCAACCTTGTAGCAAAGGTTAAGATATTCATCAAGCTCATCATGTATGTGTTATCCCATGGGTGTCTTCTGAACTCTTACAAGGCCTTCTTTCATTTGCACACATGATTATGCATGTCATGTGACTTCACTTCTATTAGCTATAAATGTTTCTTTGTAGACTATGCCTTCTCTTCATGAGAAGCCTCATGCTACGAATCTTGCTTTCTATCCCATGATGTTTCCATCTACTGCATGATGGAACTATGAACTTCTATTCAGGTCTCGATACTACGCCTAGACATCATTCTTCTTGAACTGATCTTCCCTTTCTTCTTGGTGGCTGGAAGGTTCTGCATCAATGATGTCACTGCACTCGTC